>JAUYWG010000059.1:2856574-2875355 GCA_034779775.1 Enteromius afrohamiltoni
GGTTTTTTATGTTTTTGAAATAAGTCGCTCACAAAGGCTATATTTATTTGGTCCAAACACAGTGATAACATTATATTTTAGTACAGTTTAATATGTTTTTATCCTATTTCAAACTGTAATTTATTCCTGTGATACAAAGCTTTTTTCAGATTTTTTCAGCATCATTATTTTATCTAAACACCAAATAATCTTGAAAGAATGTATCATGGTTTACAACAAAAAATATAATGTTGAAGCTTTGATAACAGCGAGATTAAGATTATTAATAACCGAGCGGAAATAATAATTTAACATGACTCAGCAGCAAATCAGTATTAGAATAATTTCTGAGGGATCATGTGAGAGTGAAGACTGATGCTGATCTTTTCTTTAAAAGAATCAATTATAAAATATAGCTTATATCTTAAATTGATTTATTATTTCATAATAATCAAACAAATGAAGCCCTGGTGCATATGAGGCGTCTTGCAAATAATTCTAATATTTTATTTTAAATATCTAGAAAATATTTTTTTAAGTAAAATAGTCAGACAAATTACATTTAAGCATTTACAAAGCGCCATTGAATGCAAAATAAGCTGCAAAAACATTCATTCAGAAATCATCATCGACATCACAACCCTGAGATTACAAAGAGGAAAGCAGGCCAACATCCAGCGCATGCCACATCAAGAGGTTGTAGCTGGTAGCAGGTGAGGTTGAAGATGAGATGAATGGAAAGAGAAATATACTGTGACATCCCATTTGTGTGAGCGTGTGTGCACAAGAGAGATCTCATTCTGAACTTAACGAGGACGGCAGTAATAAGGAAAGGAGAGATAGACCAATGCGGTGTAATTTCAGCCAATTCAGGCAGTAAGCAGCTCTATTAGCGGACTCTACGTTCCCACCAGAACTCCCACGAACAGCAGTGGTGTCGATGCACAAAACCGTCGTCTGCGAGCGATGTGAACACTTGTATATTTCCTTTTCTCACCACTACAGTCAAAGCTGCTGTACAATCTGTCACATAAACATAACAACTGGCTAAGAGAGTGCTCAGAGGAGATCGGGGCTAGTCACACAAAGAAGGTTTTGAGTAAAACAAAAACACTGCTTTTGCCTTACATTTCTGCTGTTGACCGAAATATTTTGTGTTTCATATGTTTTTTGAGAGGTTTCAATCGGAATCATTAGCACTAACTAAAATTAAAATCACAAAAATGCATATCTTTCATAGGGTTTTACCATTTTTTATTTCTGCTAGTTGACAAGGCACTCATTTTGTTTATAATAGCATATTATAATATTTTGTTTAAAATAGCAACCTATTTATACTCAAGCTAAAAAATTTTATATCATGCCCTGGTTTCAAAGATGAGACATATCTTAAGCCAGGACTAGGCCTTAAATTAAATTAAGATATATAAAGAGCTTTTACAAAAATCCCTGACATTTCTTTAAAATATGTCAGAACAACATATATTCAGTTGAGACAGCATAAACCTGCATTTCTGTAACTAGCTTAAGCGTTGTCTGTGAAACCAGGAACAAAAAAAACTAAATAATAATAATAATAATAATAATAATAAACTAGAACTAAAATAAAACAGAAACAGAAAATATTTATATTAAAAAAAAAAAAAAAACGTATATAAAATGACTTTAATTAAAGAGACATGATCTAGCCTGCCGTGTATTGATATTTATTACATGTTAATGTTTTTTTCAATTTGAAACAGATGCTTCTGCGTGTCCCCAAAGGGAAATTTTCAAATTTAGTTCACTTCTTTGTACAAATGTATCTCTGAAATACAGTTCGCCCACACAGACACACATCCAGAGGTGTCTGAGGTCGCAGCTGTCACCAAGACACACCGATAATAATTACCATTGTGTTGATCTGACAGCTGGGGTCTGCAGTCTTTAGCTTTACAGAAGAAAGATACAAGCAAATCCACATGTGATATGACAGCTTAGAAAATAAATGAAAAGGCTAATCATAAGGTGATATAAAGAGAAAGAAACCACCACCATTGTGGACACACTTGACTAAACTTAGGTCTTTCCTGATCTTAAAAAAATAAATTCTAAATAAATAATATTCCCACAATTTCATGTGCTGCATTGTAGTTTTGTTGTAATGTATGTTAAAGCATGAATATTGTTGCAAAAAATAGCTATTCGTTCAAAACTTTTGACTGATATTATTTATTTAACGCTTTACGTATCTTTGAAGTGTTTGTTTAGGCCTACAGAAAGACACATTCCAATAAAACTCGGGCAAACATAATTCAGCTCAATATTACAATTCACAAACACATCTGTCATACGAGCAGAGATGTTTATTGAGCGAGTCTGTTATTGGACGCGAGTTTCTATTAGTCTGAGTGACAAATGCAAGACTGTGAGGGAGACATTTATTATTAAACCCCGTGATGACAGACAATCAATATGCAGGTGTTAGCTATTGTCCCAGACACAGGTGAAGCGGTCTACGACAAAATTATTGACTTACATGCGGCTTTTGCTGTGCGCTAATCCAGTTACGGCCTCCTGCAGTCTGTCAGGTGAAATGAAACGGCGGAGGATGTTTGTGTGGGCGACTTTTGCGCCGTGAAAGGCCTGATTCACAAAACAACGCACATTTTTAACCGACACCACTGGCAGTACACCTTCTTATTATATGAATTAAGTCATTAAATTCGTTTCTGTGTTTGCGCCTGTGTTTATTCAGGCTAGTGAAGGCGATTCAAACGGAGCACAGCTGGGACTCTCTACTGATACTGCAACGGTCGCGAAATGACGTCACGCTCGGTGGCGCCCTATTTTAAATCATTCATTCGACGTAATAATAATAATTGTAATAATAATAGATTCTAATAGCCTAGTAGTAAAACCAAAATATAAAAAAATACAGTTTTCTCACATTTCCTTCAACACTTTTAAAGTTTGTAGTGTTTTAAATTTAGATAAGAGGTTTTTATTAGTAGCCTATCAATCTTCTTTATGGCCTAAATATTCTTCACATCAAACTTGAACGTTTAACTTGTATGAACAGAAATATTAGCTGATATAACAAAATGTACTACTGTGACTTCTGTTTCAAGCATGTGCTTAAAGTGAAGCTATTGTGGTTTTCGATAAGGTAATAATGACGAAGTTAAAGCATAAAGTTTCATGGTAACTGATCAACATTTTCTGACAGGTCTGTGGGCACGGTTGGGCAACTTCAGCTGACATGGACAAACTGGCTAATGTGATACTAATGTCCCTAGACATGTAGCCTACCCTAAATTAAGTCAAAATGCTCCCTTACTGTTGCTTAAACTTCACTGCCTCAATATTTGTTTTCTTCAAAGGGATTTGGCAATTATGCTGCCTGCTAAATGCAGTTATATTGTAGCCTATATTTTTATAAAATATGTTCTTTCATGTTTCTCTTTCTATATTTCTTTTTTTTCTTATTTTATATGATGTCAGTCTTTCCTTCCTTCAGGGGAAATTGTTAGCCATTTGAACAAACAAACCTACAATTGCAGTCAGTCTCCAATCACACCATGAACATCACAAAAAAAAAAGTGACCTAGCAAAACACATTCTGGTCATTTGTGTGTTTTGGACAACATATTTTACGTTCCCAAAAAAATGACTTCAAACATTTTTGTGGTAAAAACACAGTGCAGTGTCACGTAGAAAGGGCAAGTTTTTAAGTATGAGATGTGTTAGAGGAAAAATCTGAATCTAGGTCACGGTAGTGTATAAAGAGGACCAGTACAGCTTGATGGTGGGCTTGTGGTTGACCTTTTCTTCAGGTTTAGTCAAAATCTGAAGACATTTTAGTGACATAATTCCTGTAAAAGAAATATCCCTGTGTATTTATTCTATGTGTCAGTGTAATTGTTAACCAGTAAAATGTATTTACAGTATTGCTTGTTTTGTTTGTTTGGTCAACAGAAGTAAGTGCATCATGTTGAAAATCAGGTCAAAGGAAACCGGATGCACTGCGTTTTCCATTTCCTGCCACTGACCTGTCAGTACTATCACAGTTTCCACCCTGCAACTCAGCATCTAGCTCACTCTCTTCTGTTTCACACGTACTAACACAAGTAATCATTGGTTTTCACAGACTTTTATTTGAAAATGGCAAAAGAAACCACAGTATGAAGTCTGAGAAACATTTCTAAGAAGGCTGAAAGGCATAGGCGAAATCTGTACAGCACAAATGTCTTTACTATAAAACTTTTCACAGTTAGACACAAAGAAAACTTCAGTGTGTGCTACTTTTATACATGTTTGAATTGCATTTTTCAGGGCATGAAATCTTCTGAATGAAATTTCAGTATGACACATCTTCACTTCACTTATTAAAAATATACTTGCTAAAAAAACATTAAATAAGAATGAAACGATCAATAGAGCTGCTACAAACAGAGAGATTAACATCTGATATGGCCATCAAGAGCTCGAAGGGTTTCTATCTGAAGATTAAAATCGCTTCTGTAATTTACAAAGATGTTCTCATGAAAGAGAAAAAAGAATGCCAAATGTGATGCAGTGAACAGTACATCACATTCGTCCTTCTTTTCTGGTTGTCATTGTTCTTCGCCCCTCTGTAGATCAAAGTAAGACCAGTAAACAGGCACTTGATACTGTAGAGAGAGAAAGAGGGCATGAATCAAACAGCCATGTCATTTGAAATATGGATGTAATATGGAATAATTTCATCAGAATCCTTGCACATTTAGAGAGACGTGATATAAAAGAGCAGATTTGACACAGAATGAGGCTCAGAAGCGCATGGTGAGATCTCGCCACACACTCTCACAGAGGAATTGCAGATGTTGCTCAGAAATTGTGCTTTATGACATCATACAGTTACGTGGCAAGCAAAACAATTCATTTTAATTCATTCTAATTTAGAAGAAAAAACATGCTTTTTAAGATGCATCTACATCTACTTGAGATGGTGCGTTTTATTTTGCCCTGTATTGCAATGCATTAGTGCTGATTTGGGTTAAGGGTCTTTCATAAACAGTCTGTTCTGTAATTTCAGCATTCAAATTTCTGTATGCATATGTATGAATTCCCAAATGACCTATTACTTTTTCCAAATTGTTACAACATTACTAAACAGAAAACACTCCCAGACAACATTTCAGTGTTTATCCACAGATGAACCAATGTCATGAATTAAAGTTCAACCACTGTTTGATTTCGTTGAATTAACGTTGACATTGTTTTAACATCTTATTTGAATTTCAGCCTGACTTTTAAATATTTTGATAACCTTTTTCTAACCACTTAGCAGTAAATGCTATTTCAATGTGTTTTCAATGAAACTGACTTTATTGCAACCACATTAAATGCCAGTCATGTGCCAACTGGGACTGTGTGAGATACACAATGGGACAGTTCTGTGAGACAAATTAACTAAGAAATATCAGCCAGAATTATAAGATGATATAACTGCATACTAATCACTTAACTAAGTAATTTGCATTTTTAATTTAGGTCAATTTAAATTTTAAGCATTTTTCTGTAATGCTGCCTTGGAACAATGTCCACTGTGAAAATGACACTGAAATGAAACTGACTTGACGTGTAACATCACTCGGTCATGTAGCACCAAAACCTAGTTTTAAAAAAATAATACTTTTCTAGTATGCTTGGTTTTCTCATTCTGAACAGAGCAAACCACCCACATTTAGAAACCAATCTACACATTCATGAAAATGTTTCTCCCCAACACATTCATAACAGCAGCTTAGTTCAACAAATACTTCCTATTACAAACATGGTTAGGGTCATATGTTTTTGCATGATTCTTGCCAACTTACCCATTGGAGGGATCCTCGAGAGGAGCCTGTGCTACCGTCCTCCTCTTCCATGTTCTCATGCTCCTCACCCTCACTCTGTGGCGGCTGGTGAATGACCACTCGCTCTGAGGAAAGACACCAACATTGGGATTTAGGGCTACATCCAAATATCTATGATGACAATTCAAAACCTTTAAGATGTTTCTCCATTACTGATTGCATTTAATCAGAAATTAAAAAAAGCTTTCCAAAAAAGTAATGCACTTTTTATGTTTTTTATTTATTTATTTACTGACACATAGTACCAAACCACACCTAAGTCCATGAAGTGTGCATGACGACATTGCCTGCACTGCAGTGATGTGGCATGACAAAAATATACTGCTCTCATTATAAATCAACAAAGCTATACTATGAGCAGCGTTGTATTTATACAGAGGTGTTAAGGTAATGTTTTGCAATAACATGGTTTCGAGAGGACCGCTGAATAAGTAATCACACACAGCTGGCAGCCTGTTTACTTAATCATTCCTTGTTTATTCGCGCCCAATTAAATCTCTCCCCTTCACTATAAATTCTCCCAGTCTTCATTTCCAAGCTTCTTGCTTTTCTTGCATCCCTCCTCCTCCCCTCCTCCACCGTTTCTTTTGAAAAATTCACGCCTTCCGGGGAGGGGGCAGTCGGTGAACGAGCCGAACGCTAACCTCTTGCCCACGCTAGGGTTCAAACCATTAGGGTTTGGGTTCGCTGTTCTCCCGGCTTGCTCCCCAGACAGCACGCCAAATTCGCTATTATTATTATTACAAGGAAGCGTGAACTCTTGAAAGTCATTGAATGCGAACTGACCAGATGACAAAAACTGTCTACAGCAAAAAATAAAATAAAAATCCCACTTTATACCACAAATAAAAAAGCACCTGTAAGAGTGTTTTGAAAGAGACTCAGCCAACTGAAATAGTGCAAGTAACTCAAGCAATGCCTTCAGGAACCAGATTTTACATGGGATATTGAATAAATAGCAGAGGAAATGCTAGATGAACACTGATTGTAAACCTAAACTTCACAAAAACGTTAAGATTTTTTTTTTAATCTGACTTCTCGTTCGAGGGTCAACAAAGATGTTGATACGTCGATACGTCGCACTTAGTAAAATCAGCTTCCGCGTATAAGTATCTCAAGTAAAATGATGTATTTTAATATTAATTCAATACAATACGTTTGTTATATAATAAGTTATATTATTAACATACCATATCACCAATGGCACAATTGTCAAAATACTAATGCATGACTGCAAGAACGAACAATCTAACATTTACTTACTTTTTTTACATAGACATAAAATTATTATTTATAAATACAATTTACGAGTTCAAGCTTGTCGGCATTTAAGTAAAGCAAAGCTTGTTTGGCGTGCTGCTCAGGGAGAATGCTCAGGGTTGGAAGGGCTGCCGAGCCCTTAGGGTAAATAGCCCTAAGGGCTAGGGAGGGGGAAGAGGCTGTCCTAACCCCTATTTGAAAATATAATATACATTTTTACATAATATCAAAATAATATTAAAAGCAATTAATAACTTTTTATATATAATATAAATATAATATAAAATCATAACAATTCACAACAATTCCTTAAAAGTATTTTTTTTTTTAACTTTGAAATTTTAGAACTTTGAAACAAAATAATTACTGTTACTTTTAAAAAGTTATAATAACTGTGTGTTTAAATAAGCTGAACGTTTGCACTTCCTGTTCCTGTGAAAAGACCTGCTCACACAGCAACTTTGTGACATAGGCTACATTATTTTTCATATTACATGCACTTGCATCATTCACTGTACTGTTTTAGTCAGTGTTAGTGTTTTTGAGTATGTGGATGATGTTGTATGATAGCATGCTGTGTTGTTTGGTCAACTACAGGAAACGTACAATTCATCCAAAAAATGAATGAATAATAAATTGGCACTCTGACTGTGAGTACAGTATTGAACTTGGTGTAAGTGGGTATATTCTTAATAGACTTTTAATGAGTTTCAGGTTTGCAGGAAAAACATACGTACTGTACAACAATGAGGCCTGATAAAGCAATGCCGTAAACATGCACTCAGCACACACATAAACAAATCAGTAAAACGTCTCAGTATTAAAGTATACCTGATTTTTTACAGGAGTTTCTCATCTTGCACACGCTGAAGGCCAAGCAGAGGGTCAACAGGCCGATGGCAGCAGCCAGAGATAGAGGCAGGGTGCTTTGTGGTGTTTGGTTTCTTGTCTCAGTAGTTTGAGTTGAGCTAGAAACTTCAGTTAGAGAAATAGATATAGAAATAGAATTAGTTGGACTCAAATTATTGTTTGCCTTTAAGAGTGGTATTTTAGTCTTTTTTACTGAATTGAAATGTATATTATTTATATTATATTTATACAATTAATAAATTATGAATAGTATTATAAAGAAAGAGTCTTACCAGTTGTTGATATTTCTGTTGTACTGTCATTGACAAATAGATCTGTTCCAGAACCCATCTTCTCAATCAGGACGGGAATGTCTTGAATCACTTTACAATAATAAACACTTGAAGCATTTTTCAGTATATTTGTGAAGCTGAGCACTGAACAGTTCTGTGTTTTATCTTCATAGAGTTCATGTTTCACATCTGGAAGTTTTGTCTTGTTGAAGAGCCACTGAACTTTAACGTTATATTTGGTTTTACTCCAGCAGCAGGTGATCTTAGCAGAATCTCCCTCTTTCACAGCGATGCTGGATGGACTCTGATGAACAGACAGCTCCTCATCCTCATGTGAGTCTGTGACTGGAAAACAACAACACAATGAAACACATGAATGTTTGTGGCTGTTATTCATGATGAAGTGGTTTGTAGAATTAACTTTTTTAGAAAACAAGAAACATTAATAATAAATTAATATAGAAATAACAGAATGTCATAGAATATAAATTTGATTTATTATTTTAATTAAATGATTACTGTCTACTATATTGAATTCAATATTAATGTGTCCTATAGTGTGACAGCCAAAATGTAATTTAAAAAACCTCTAACATTGAAGATAAACCTCTCTCGTGCTATTTGTAAACCTAAGAATGAAGCTACATTTTTCTCATGTTATTAGTTTGTTATTTTTTTTTCTACATTTTATGTTTATACTGTACATCACTGTTGCACACTTGCACAGATGTACAGTCTGTATCTATTACTTTATCTGTTACTGCAATGTAGCTGTACTTTATTATGTCTACAATTCTATTATATAAATATTATGTCTATTCTTATTTATATGTCTCTTACATTTTTACTTTTTTACATATTTTGCACTTGTCTTGGTGTTCAGTGTGGACAGCAAAGCAAGAATTTCATTGTACAGGGAAACTTGTCTTCACTGTTCTCACACCATAATATACAGTTCAATTATTATTTGTCAAATACCCCTATGTATATTGTTATAGGTTAAGAATTAAAATTTCTGCATATGTACTTTTCTCTCTTACAAGATAAAGATGATAATAGTTATGACAATAACTACATAAACACTTCATGGTACATTGATAAAATCTCTTATAGCTCATATTGGCCAAAATATCTAAACGTGAACTGCTTGTTGTTCACAGGACACTGAATAATGTTACTGAATGACTTAACTAGTTTAACTGTGATGTAAATATACAAATCTTCCATGTTTCTTAGTAGTAGTAGTTTTTAATCGCTGATACAGCTACCTAATTAAAAAAGTACATCTCTTTAAGAAATTAACATCATATAAACAAAAAATATGCAAAGTTATTTAATATTTTTCTATACTGCCGTACATCATACATTTCCATAAACAAATGCACTCTAATCATGTTTTATGGACAACACTACACAAGTGTTCATTAGAATAGTTCAAAATCTCCTGCCAAACACAAATCTCATCTAATTGATTTTATTTTGTACTAATACTGAACAGTCTGTGCTGGTTTTCAATTCGGGAAGGAGTTTATTGTGGCACTTACCTCTGAAACAAAGGCATGACATGAGGAGCCCACACAGGAGTCGGGAGGAACACTTCATTTCACAGCGTCTGCAGAGAATCTAAACTCCCACATCACAACTTGCATTCTCACAGGCATAGGACACTTGTACTCTCAGATTTTCACCCCCCTCCCCATGCAACTAATTTTATCACAGCGAAACCCAAAGCAAACCACAACACTGCTCTCACACTCGATTCTTCTCTGAAACACGGAACACAATGTACTACAGTCCCACAAAACGCACAGTAAAAACAGAAAGATTCAAATATGCGCAAGATTTTATTTTATCTGCTTTCAGAATTCAGTAAAAAAAATATTGCAAACCGTTATGAGTCTGCAAACAATCTATCATGCAGGAAGTGACATCATAAACCTGAACAGCACACATATAACTCCATTTCCTGTATCTCACAGAACTGAAACTACATCGCCCAGCACAGAAATCATCCCTTCTTCCCCATCAGTCATTAGATGTGTCTTTTCATTAGTGTTCAGAGCAGAACTATTCTTGTTTTCATCGTCATGCACTGGAGATGCACCTTGTTCAATGCTCACAACTACAGTAGTCACTTTTTCTTCATTTTGTTTTTCTTCTGTTGCAGCAGTAACTTCAGGTTTCTCTGTGTTGACTCTTTCTTTCTCACATTCTGAAACATTCTCACCCTGTTTCCCCTCTTCACTTTCATTCCTCTGTGTCTCTCCGGCCTCCAGGTTTTCGTCTGGTCCTTCTCCCAACTCCACAGCATGCTCAACTGCTTTAGATCGATAAATAAAATAGTAAATAAACATGAAAAGCAGCAAACAGCAAGGCTATAAACATTTATTTTAAAGGAGCAGTTCACCCAAAAAAAAAAATTGGCTGAAAATTTACTCATTCTATAGATTTAGTGATTGCATCATTTGCTCAACATTGAATCCTTTTCAGTGAATGGGTGCCGTCAAAATGTAAGTCCAAATATTTACTACTATTAGGTGGTTGTCCTGCATCTTCAATAAACAAGCTACAGTCCAAAATGCAGCTGCTAGAGTCCTTACCAGGACAAGAGGGTTGTCTCTGCACTTTAAAAGTCTATTAGATTCCACATCAGCTATAAAATATTACTTCTTACCTATAAGGCACTTAATGATTTAGCTCCTGCGTACCTAACTAGTCTTCTAACACGCTACAATCCAACATGATCCCTAAGATCTCAAAACTCTGGACTGTTGGTACTACCAAGGATAGCAAAGTCAAAGTCAAATTGAATTGAATTGAATATTTGATAAAAATCATCTTAATAGTCCACACCACTCCAGACCAGTAGTCAACATCCTAAATAAAAAGCTTTGTGTTTGTACAAAAAAAAAATGTATCATTTACTTCTTTCCATAATATTTCTATCTCCAGAAAAAAAGAAGACGCCTGAATCGGTAGAGAAATATCCACAGGTCAAGCACTGTTTACAGTCTAAAGCAGTTTTAAACAACATGTGGGAGGACTTTGACAACAGGATACAGACTTTTCACTGGTGGAAGCATTAGCATGGATTATGGATCACTATTTTTGCCAAAAGCAGTGGTTTACAGTTCAAGCATCTCAATGATGGCTTTGTTTCTTCACTTCACTAGACATTAGTTGATGGGCTGGAGTGGTGTGGATTATTGTGATGTATTTATCAGCTGTTTGGACTTTCATTCTGACGGCACCCATTCACTGCAGAGGATTCATTGTGAGCAAGTGATATAACGATACATTTCTCCAGATCTGTTCTGATAAAGGAACAAACTCATCTGCATCCTGGAGGACCCGAGGGTGGGAAAAGTTTCAACAAACTTTAATTTTTAGGTGAACTAATTCAGCTGCGGTACAAACCTGTTATTTAACTTTGCTTACCACACTTAATTTTTTACAAAGAGGCACAAATAGTCTATTGCTGCTCAAGCATGCAAACAAACTGTCTGAGATATTGTTAGACAATGACTGTAATCAAATAAACCTCTGACCACAAGTTCATACACCACTGCTGTGGTTTTAAAGTCTGAATAACTGTCAAATGTTTAGAAAAACAAAATCCTGGCAAAAAAGATCTGTGTAAATAGGCTATATTTGTAATAACACTGTATGAGTCTAAACCTACATCAAATGAAAAGCTAAGCTATGTTGTGAAGTTTGTGTGTTGAACCTGGTCTTGATGATCTGACTCGTTTGTCATCCCTGTTTAGGTAAAAGAACGCCACCAACAGACAGATGAAGGGCAGACTTCTGAAAATATAAATGATCACAACCCCCCGCGAACTACCTGTGAAAGACAATTGATCTTTGTTTGTAGTTCATATAGAGAATTTGAGGGAATTATAAGAAACTCAAAAAGGGAAAAAACAAAAACCCTAATCAATCAATAAAAAAATTAAATAAACTGTCAATGTGTCAGTGCCTTTAAAAAGAGTTTACAGAATCAAATGACTATGTTGAATTTTTACATCTTAGATAAAAAGCATCAATATATAACATCTTACCTTTAGGACCCAAATAAGTAGGCTTCTCATCTTTTTCATCTGGCTTTACTTTAATGAGAAATATTAATTGCAATGATTAATTTTGACACTTGACAAATAGTCTGCTAATTAAAGAATCTGTTATACTTTTAAAAATATATTGTGAATATATTACTTGTTAGTTTTATTAGACAGATGCAGAGAGTGACCAGACATCACACAGAAACCAGATCAACCTCATGATCCATGACACACATGCAGATAATTCAGTATGGTTACTGTAACCAGTACTCACTGACTGATGGGATAAAAAGTGTGCTAACAATAACTGCAAAACAGCAGAGAAATTGCATTATCTCTTTATGCAACAGTCCTTAAAGTAATATCTCACCCCAAAACAATGAAAATGACCCCATATTTTACCCCCAGGGACATAAGCTGCAATCGTCATTAGTGAACTCCTTTTTTTAATCTTGTAAGATTTTCAAAATGTGAGAGATCACAAACACTAGGACAAAAAACTTTAATTTCACTGTTTTTTTCTCCTATAGCAGGGTTAGGCAACATTTATAAACACTCTCTTGCCACAAATCCACAAGCTGATCGGGGTGCCTCTGATGTTCTTCTGATTAGATTCAGTCACTCTTAACAAACACCGCAACACAGGAAAATTTCATAAGATAATCTTTAAACCACCAAGATAATAATGTTACCTAGGATTGTCGGAAGGGGAGAAATTGGCCCTAAATCAGCATGATTATCTTATGGTGTGTACCCAGCCTTTTAATTGTAATAATAGAATTATTTTTGTTACAAAAACCCATCGATCTGCTTTAGAAAACATGTGCTAACCCTAACTTAGTTTTATGATGGATATATCCTATTTATGGAGCTTCAAAATAAAGGCCACTGTCCACCATCATTACCAAGCTTGGTAATGACTTTGCTCGTCTGAAAAAAACCTAGGGTGGCCTGGGGGTGAGTAAAATATGGGGTAATTTTCATTTTTGGGGGAACTATTACTTTAAATCTGATATTGCTTTAATGACATTAAGTCTTCCATCTCCAGCTGTAGAGTTATAGATTGGAATTTGTGTGATATGTCACAGTTGTTAAATGAATGAACGTGTTATACATACCATAAGTTTACATACGTGTTATTTAATAGAGCAACTCAGCATTGGTGACGACGGTAAAATGCGCTTTTGTGCTAAATATTCTTTCTGGGACAACACTTCCAGACTGGTTTTGTTCCAGAAGTAGTGGCCAGGTATTCAAAAACTTAATCTGGATCAAAATGAATCTGTCCCCTGGTGATCTGAATGAAATAATGGCAGTCTTTTAATAACTTACCAGTTGTTGATATTTCTGTTGTACTGTCAATGACAAATAGATCTGTTCCAGAACCCATCTTCTCAATCAGGACGGGAATGTCTTGAATCACTTTACAATAATAAACACTTGAAGCATTTTTCAGTATATTTGTGAAGCTGAGCACTGAACAGTTCTGTGTTTTATCTTCATAGAGTTCATGTTTCACATCTGGAAGTTTTGTCTTGTTGAAGAGCCACTGAACTTTAACGTTATATTTGGTTTTACTCCAGCAGCAGGTGATCTTAGCAGAATCTCCCTCTTTCACAGCGATGCTGGATGGACTCTGATGAACAGACAGCTCCTCATCCTCATGTGAGTCTGTGACTGGAAAATGATAAACAAACCATGAACGTTTGCATTTATTCATTAAGTAGACACCTTCATCCAAAGCAGCTGACAAATGAGGAGACGATTATGTGTTGATCAATATTTCTTGTTATATTCTGGACATTTGATACTTAGAAACATCTGTACAGAAACATCTACAGAAGCATACAGTACAACACAATTTGTTTCAGTGTTTAGCATTTTGATTTAAGCAAACTGTCTTTTCTTGGATCATTATTGCAGTGATAATGTGTTTCTAACTATAGCTTTTCATTTCTTAACCTTAATTTAAGATGTTCCCATGTCCTTTTGCAGGATAAATGCTTAGATTCATTGGTTTCAATTGGTAAAGCAGTGATTCAGTGCACTTGAGGAATCATTTCGATTTCAATTTGAATTGGACAGAGTCCTGAGCACATCCCTTCTGCTGGAGTCAACTTTACATGTCAATACAACATCTCAGCCAAATATGAATGCAATTCTTAATTGAAAGAAATGCTGTGATGATGCATGAGTTTGTCGAAACAATACCACAACAAATGCACACTATAAACAAAGCTAAAGGGATCCAGTAAAATACTAGACTGTGTGACTACTTTTGGACAGGAAATGTAAAGTCTACACGGCCACATAATACGCTTATGACGAAAAAAAAGGAAAATGTTATGCCATTGTATGTTATTGTACTGTATACATCACTGATATAATGTTGACACACCAATATTTAACTTTTGTTATGACCTGTAATAGAAAAATAAAATGTACAAAAAAATCATCAAATAGAAGCCAATATGTAATAAAGTTCATAAAAATGAGCTAAGGCTGGCAAACATATCGACAGATAAAAAAAAAAAACGTCATAAGCATAACGTATCAAAATAATGCTTTAAAACACTGCCAAAATAAAACACACCCTAACACATTAAACACACAGTAAGACACATTAAATAACAGGTGTTTAGGTCAGGTAGGGATCTTACCTTTGAGACTGATACAGGAAAAAATGAGCCCAAAGATCAGAGGGCAGGAGAACTTCATTTCAAATCATTTAATCACCAATGCCAACTATAACATACGTGCTGTTATGCTCTCATTTAAACACATATTTGGTCATTACTTCCTCAAGTGTCAATGTCAGTACGCCCAAAGCTTCATCTCATGAGATCTCCCCCTCTCTTTCACTTCTGTCTTCTTGTTGAGGTGTGAAGTGTGAAGAGTGAGCCAGATAATAGTCAACTAACAACACCTTTCATTGTTCTCAGTATTATCAAAACGGATCTAACTTAACCAATTCTTACAATGGATTTCTGTGTAACTCAATAAATGACTAGACTGGTTTGATTTGATTTATATATATGGTTGTTATTTGATTTTTATTTATATTTTTTGCTCATTATGATGCTCGTTACGATTTATTTTCCATAAAATTTACATTCAGCATGACACAATAATAATGAATGCGAAGGTAGTTTACTAATGCAATGATGACATTTTCACTAGAAAAGTTCAATATAACAATTTAACTAATTGACATTCTTATCTTTGACCTCCAGAGCAGCTCTCAAAGCTCTACATGCATGCCAGGCTCTTCATTAAAGACATATATGCTCTCCTGCCTGCAGTGTTTGCGTGTTAATGAAGTCAGATCTAGTGGTTGCTTTGGTTCGGGCCCTCAGTGCTGCTGTCTCGTTGATGCAGCTGTGATGTAGAATGATGGTTTCCGCTGCTGGTCTGACCACTGCTGTACTGCATAAAAAGAGCAGCAGATGCAACGATAACCTAAAAACTAAACAAGCTAGTCATTAGTCACTATAATACCACATGTGAACAAATAAAGTGCCCCTATGGACCTTTTTCACATTTCCGGGTTGTTCAGCAGCGGAAGTCATCATAGTTGGGTTGACTTGAAGAGCAGTGAATGAGAGAGTACCACAAATATATATATTTTTACATTCTCACTTCATCACATAGCAAAAGAAAAACTCTACAATGTTGTTTACATGACTTTGAATAAAAGGAAAAAAAATCAGAGAGACTGATAATGGCAGTCAGGTGAGGGAACGATGTCAAATTTACAGTCCCTCACATAGACATTAGTGTAAACATTTTTTATGTAGTGTGATGCAAAGAACATTGTTATAAATCTACTTATAAAAAAAAATAGCTATGATAAACTGAGGATTTACGATGCTGATGATGACTGTTAAACGCATCATCACAGTCGTGAAAAGTGTCCGTAATTCATTTTTGAAAATGGCCTTTCATGCAGTGTGTAACACAGGGTGAATGAAAACATCCTGCAAGGTTTTACATTTGAATGTGCACATTGTATAAAGCCTCTCTAAAGAAAGAGTCGACTCTGAAGCATTGAAATAAGTCATTTTTTAAACGAATCCAAAGGTTGAGGTCAAAATGAAACTTTTCCCGTTGGTCTGAATGAAAATGCAATTTTATTCTTCACCACTAGGTGCCGCTTTTGGGGTGTTAAAATAATGCTTTCCCAAGTAACGGCTGTAAACAAAGCAGTACACACTTATAAACGCTGCTTAATCTTATTAGGGTGCATCTCAATCAGCTCCCTGTTCAGTAGTAAGGACACTGATCAGGGAGTTGGCCATTTTAAAGGCTATCTCAAACGTGAATCCGTCCAGTGCACTGGAACGTTTGCTCCCTGAAAAATCCCACAATGAACCGCAAAAACTAGGGAGCATCAGCGATCACTATGCTCCCTTACCGGAAATAACGTTCACATTCCTGAAGTGTGAAACATAAACCACACAAATGAACACGATAAACATAATGACAGACAATAGAACAGTGGTTCCCAACCTTTTTTAACTCAAGGCCCACACAGCCAAACACATATGTTTCCGCGGCCCACTGTAAAAGAATTTAAACAATCCCGCTTTTTGTGTCGGGTTAACTAAGTACTCGTAAGCAAGGCTGTTAATTGTCTTTATTGAATAAACTGGTAATGCATTGAATAAACAGAAAATATACATAACGGATCAGCAAACTAGACATTTCTTATTATATTAACAATATTACAATTTCTGTTAATAATAGTAGGCGGCCCCCTGCAATACTGTCGCAGCCCACTAGGGGCCCCGGCCCACAGGTTGAAAACCACTGCAATAGAAGATTTGAAAAGACGGATCATTTTTTTGTATATTTCAACATAAACACACAATGCCACACTGGTAATGTGCACATAATAGTCATTTATAATTAATACTCGGCTGAAATGTTGCAAGAACATTGTTGCAGAACGATGTGATTAAAGAGAATAAAAAGTAACATGAAAATGATATTGGTCCTGCATGTTGTTTATTAATTGCAGCGATGACGTTCCACAATGTTGTGCATTGACGCTGCGCGTAATCACGTCACTGGAATTCGAGTGATCGCTGTCCCAACGTGCATCAAGTCAGGGAACCCAGTGACCGAACTTGTGTACACAATCTACTGATTATGAAATGAAATGAAAATTATACCAATCCAACCTATCACCGCTGATTAGCATTACACAAAGGAAAAATGAATCTTGAACAAATCATTTGGGAGTTGTCAAGGAATTAGGGTATAAATAACTGCACATTACAAGACAATGTAGTGTTTTTTAGCCTTGCATGCATGTCAGCCGTTATTTGGGACTCCCAAAACCAAAATATGAAACCTTCATTACCAATAATAGGAGCACTTTAAAGCTGCAGACCGCATTTATACAAGAAATTTAGAAACTATGATTGTATTACAGCTTTATGCATGTATTTTTTCCTTAAATTGACATTCATTCTACAAGTAGATTAATGTGAGCTCAAAGTTATAATAAAGCTTATACCCCAGCTTCATCCATTTGATACCACAGGGCATCTGTTCACTACTTTGCCTGTAAGTGCTTCAGACAACATCTTGATAAACAGGAAGTCCATCAATGACTGGGTGGGCTTGTGGTTATCTGTCATCTGTTTCAGTATATGTCTTTTATAACCTCTAAAACTAGTCTACTGTAGAAAGCTGTAGGCAGTCTCAGTTGTTTCCTGTTTTCAGTTAGTTCTGTTAAATTAATTTGATCAGTAAAAACTGTGATATTATGAAAAATCATTCTAATTTCTACTTTAATATACTATAAAATGCTATTTATTGCTGTGATGCCTGACTTAATATTAAAATTACCATATAAAAAGTGTCATGGTCTTTTCACATACATTAAAGAACAATGTAAACCATACGAATATGAAAATATTTTTGCACCTCAGTATGTATATCTCATTTAGTGCTGTGGTTCTACCATCTGATAGGATGTCTGTAGCTTTAAACAGCGTTGTATTCACAGGTGGAGAGAAGCAGAGGAGACACCCCTTCAGACAAAGCTCGTACATCCTTCAAGCCCCAACCGGCTAAATTCCCAAAACAACAAAAACCTCAAAAACAACCGGAAGAGATCCCCCACCTACTTTTACTTTTTACTTTCATCCAAGCAGATGAAACAAGAATTTTCACAGAAACCACACTGACTCTGGAGCACATCAAACTCACTCCAGCAAACGATTACTCTTTCTCCTTCACTCGGCTGAAAGCTTTTAATAGGCCTCTAATAATCTACAGCACATTCCTCCATTATCTGGCTCCTCCCACATTAATAAACATTGTGGCACTCCCCTGAATGCATGACGAAAACTGACATGAGAAGAAATTGTTAGAAGTGGTTATTTATGTTTTGTATTTTCATAGCTTCATAAAATAACAGTTGAACCACTGAAACCACATGGACACATAT
>JAUYWG010000059.1:2879949-2899140 GCA_034779775.1 Enteromius afrohamiltoni
TGATTCTAATATGCTGATTTGCTGCTCAATAAACATTTCTTATTATTATTATTATTAATGTTAAAAATAGTTGTGCTGCTTAATATTTTTATGCAAACCGTGGTACACTATTTTTCAGGGTTTTTGAACGCTCAAAAGAACAGCATTTATTTCCAATAAAACTCTTTGTAACAAATGTTTTACTGTCACGTTTAACAAATTTTTCTTTTCATTTTTGTTGAACAAAATATATTATTTAAAAAATAATAAATACTAGTATTTCAAGTAGCTACGTCCTATTCACAAACAACACTGTTCTGTGCAATATATGTACTTTATAAATATCATTACAGCAGGAATTACTCTTAGAAAAATAAGTTTGAAGTAAAATATTCAGCTGATGCTTATAGATCATCACACTGAAAACAGAAAGTCAACTAAAGCACACTGCATTACCTATCGTGAGATGCAGTGATCTAAACCAGCTTTACATATACACCACCATTCAATTAAAATATGTTTCTGAGAACATTGAAATGAACTGTCCAAACAAACTGACTCACTGAAATGAATCGTACTTCTCAGCTCTAACCAAGTGTTCTTCAACGATGTGTAACAGACACTAAAAATAATGGCTGAATCTTTTCTGCGGCACATGATGGAGCAGGGGATCTGAAATCTTCTAGTGTAAGGCTTGATATCTGTCTCAGAGACACACTCGATAACCTCCGTCCTGCTGCGCCTCAGCGATAACCATCCTCATCAAAAACACTTTACCCATAGTTCCCTGCAGTGTGTGTGAAGTTTATCCTGTGATCTGAGACAGAACAACAAAAAAACCTACTGAACTGTACTTTTTTTAAGGAAAAGAAAATCAATACAGCTACTGCCCTTTGCTATAGATGCGGGCCACTGCAGAGTAGCTACAAGTTTAAAAAATATATATATATATATACAAATATATAAAGTTATTATTTCGACACTGGAAATAGTATTACATACAATAAATGGGTAAATCTTTACAATATGGTTCCATTTGCTAAAATTAGTTAATGTGCACTAGAAATAAAAATACTAAATCTATTAATCTTAATCATTTAAGGTGCATCTGTTTTAATATTTAATGGACTAACATGAACTGAGAATCATATTTATTTTAACTAACATTAAAAAATGAATAAAAATAAATTAGTATTAATGCATTAACCAGTGTTCACTAATTGAACCTTATTGTAAATTATTACCAAATGCATTTATTTAAGAAAATGTATTTTCCATAAGTCTTAAAGGCAAGAAAAAATATATTTCAGTCTATTCTAAAATAATTATTTTCTATATAGTGATGTTTCATTTCACTGCAGTACCCATATTTTAAATACTAGGCGTGCTTTGTTTAATAAATTCATATATTTATGTTCAATTATGTAACACTTTTAACTTTTAAATAATGCAGTAGTACTGCCGTTCATTATGAATACTTAATATACAGTTCTAAATGTTAGAAAAATGTTAACTAACGAAATCTTATTGTAAAGTTTAACCTTTATCTTTAAAACAAAGCATAAGATTGTTTAAAATGTATTTAAATCTATTTAAAATATTTTTGCATTAATGTTTAATTTCACTGCAACACCCATATTTTAAACATTTAGCTTTTTCTCCCCTACAAAATCCAAATATTTATATTTTTAAATTAAAAAACACTTACCGGTTAACATCATTCAAATCCAGTAGGCATGATGAATTAACAATAATCAACCTTTTCAGCGTTTATTAATCTAGGTTAATGTTAATTCCTAAATATACTTCTGCTCATTGCTAATTCATGTTTGTGCATTAAACGTGAAACTTATTATACAACTTTAATGTTAAAAAAGCATCAACCTATGCATTAGCATTAGCATTCTAGACACTAACCTAGAAAATAAACGTTGTAAATCTACAGTTCATTGTTATTTCATGATACCTAATGCATTAATTAATGTTAATAAATGAAAACCTGTTTTATTAAGTGTATAAATCCAAATACTTCATGAAGCAGCACGAATTTCTCAAGAGAGAAGCACACTTTGATCTCTCTGGGGACTAAAAAGTGTTTTTTTTTTTACTTAGGGAGCGTCTGAACTATAGCCAACTACTAAAAATAGTAAACAATACTCTGCTGAAACAGACATCCACATATTTTTGGAAATGTACAGTATATTCAAGTGAGGACAAAGTCTGTTGAAGGTGACAAAGTAAAAGTTTTGCGTGTGCGTTTTTCGAGGTTGGTCTAAATAAAACAAACTTTGGGGGCCAAAGACAAACATCATTACAAGGTTGGCTTTGATTAAGTGTGTGTGTGTATGTGTGCCCCATGTGCCCTGCTGCAGGGTCAAACTGCATTAATTTATTCAAAAGGCATATTAACAAAATCTCTGCTGAGTTAAAGGTGCCCTTGTAACCAGGTTTACAGGGACCTTCTACCTGCAATAAATCACTCCAAAAAAGTCCATAATCTAAAGACAATTATAAGCAAGACAAATCTGCTGCTGTTGAAAACTTTGGGTCATATTTCATCAGAGGAAATTGGCAGCTTGAACCACAGGGAAACAAACTTGTTTAGCGGCACATATCTGATTTCATTCATCGGACATTGCTTACTTTGTCTGCCTCTCGATCTTTCACTTTCCACTCTTTTCTTATCGTCACTAAATCATTGGTAATGATGCAATTTCCTAGATTTTCTCTCACTCTTACACCTCGCTTGAATACTAACACGTTCATTTAAACACTCATCACCTTCATTTCTCTCTCTCTTCTCCTTGCTCTTTCGTTTCCGTGATTGACATTCAGATAAAGTATGAGAGACAAGGGCTGGTTGGGACAGTTTTTATACTTCAATCTTTGACGGAATAATCATCAAAGGACTCATTTACTGAAAAATGAAAATTTGCTGATCATTTACTCACCCTCAGGACGCCCAGGGAAGTAGATGAGTGTGTTTGTTTATTAAAGGTAGAGAAAATTAGCAAAACTTCACTTGGTCACCAATGATTGCTCTGCAGTGAATGGGTGCCGTCAGAACGCATTTTGGTTTTAAGTTTTATTATAACTTTGATGAAAGTTTTGATCCACTTCAAATGTTGACTAGTGTAGATTCATTTGTTTCTTCATCAGAGCAGATTGGAGAGACGCAGCATTAAATTACTTAATGGATGCTCTTCAGTGAATGGGTGCCGTCAGAATGAGAGTCTAAACAGTCAATAAAAACCACTCCAGACCATCAGTGAACATCTTGGGAACTAAAAAGTTGCAACAAATAATATTTCTAACGTTAAGCCATTGCTTCTGGGTGAAAGGTCTGATCAAAAAAGCAAAAAAGTTTAAGTCCAAAACAGCTCTAAACAAATATGTTAGTGCATTTTAATGTGAGAGGACAACATGCAGAGGATGCACCTTTTCACTAGAGGAAGTTATTTAGATAATAGATAACAGACTTGTATTTTCACATTAAGTGATGGCTGAAGTGTTTTAATGATAGATTTGCTTCTTACAAAATTTCATAAGATGTTAACTGGTGCACTGGAGTGGTGTGGATGCCTTCTGTCCTATTGGCTGTCACTCCCGAAAGTTGCTTTTCATTTGCATAAAGTTGAGAGATTCATTTGAGAGATTGCCCAGTCGCTCGTGTCGCTGGATGTTGCCAGCTCTTCATTGAAACGAACAGGATCGTGCCACTTTCCGGACATTTCACTTTAAAACTGCGGCCAAACCTGCAGTTTGGTATATAATTACGTGGCTGCAGAAATGTATGTAGAGTCACGTATTTCCAATGAGCCTGGATTGCTTTTTTGACCACTATTGACTACTGTAAGTTACATCTTGGAACGCACGAGGGTAAAGACATTTTTAGCAAATTTTCATTTTTGGGTTATATATTCCTTTAAGACAACACAACTAGGTGCACAATAAACAATACAATTTATCAAATCCATATGTCTTTCTCTTGTGGAGTACAAAAAGAGTTATTTTGCAGATGTCCAAGCTGCTCTTTTCCATCCATTAATTTGATAATGTATGTTATTTTCACTCAGAAATTGCGAGTACATTTTCTAAAATAATTAGAAAGAAATTGTATATTAAGCCATAACAGCCTGGTTACTACTATATGACCATCAGTAAAATGCTATTTTATGCTAGTTAGTAAAATTATTGTGTATTAGGTAAGACTTGTCTGCTGTGTAAATAAATTAAGTGCAAATTTCAGTCTTTTGGCAGTGAAGCTTGAATATGCAGGTGCTGCAACAGTATAAAGCCACATTCAGCCCTAAATAACTTTGTCAAAATGATCAGAGAGAAACGAAGAGACGAGAGACAGTGTGTCTGAAGCCGTGTAGGTGTTACAGGCAGAAGAGAAGAGACAGCAGGTAAAATTTATAATGACAGGGAAACACTTCTGAATCATCCGCCAAATCACACCCATTCTGTTTCCAGCTCTTTTCCTCCCACACATGCATACAAATACTTTCTTCACAGTGATTCACACACATGCAAGATCCCAAAGTGATGTCAAACTTCTTATATGATAAAACAATAGATGCATTAAGACAAAAAGAAAAAAAAACAAAAAACGTGCAACTACACACAGCTGTGGTTAGTTCTGGGCTAAAACACCTGTCTGAACTGAAATGATGAGGAGAGGTAATCATCACGGCATTCAGACTCAACCATACAACTAAACAACATCAAAGCCCTGATGGTTTTCTGGAGTGAGCACCATGTGTAAACAGCGCCATCATGTGTATAAAGACTGCCATACCATTTATACAACAAGAGACTGCTAAAGCTTGTTTGTAACAATAGTAAATAACTGCATTCAGTTTCATTACATAATAATCCTTTCTCTTCTATTTACTATCCAGAATTCTTATACATACATATATTGGTCAAAGACGTTAAGATGTACGCATCACAAGAAATTCACAAAAGTGATTTTAACTCCATAGAAAGCACATTAAATTCATATAAAGTGTCTACTTTTAAAACAGGTTTTTGGTTGAAATAATGTTACATTGTCATTCAGTGTAACACAGCATTTATGTAAAAATACAAACAACATGCTAATTCTGACTTGTACAAATTAAAATATAATAATAAAAAATCAGAATTAAAAAATCTTACTGACAAATGGGCAAACCCTAGGGGGTTAATTATAATTAATCTTTTATAAATTGATTTTAGCTGCATATATGCCTGACAACTGTTAAACTGAATGTTATTTCAGTGGGGAAAATGTATAATATTTATTTAATAAATACTGAATTTATTTTTTTATGGCTAAACCCTCTTTCATCTTTGACCACATACAGGGACTGAAACATTCAAATCAAGCCAAACTTGATCCAATTTTGTAAAAAGGTGTTTTTTTTTCAGCAACTGTCAGGGTTATTGTCATTAACAAAAATAAAAACATTTTTGTTAATTGAAAAAATAAATAAATTATGTTTAAATAATAATAAAATCATAATTAATAATAATAATAATGGCAAAACAGGCATACAAAAATACTAACAATGAAAACTAAAAATATAAATAAAGAAAAAATAAATCTAATTTATGTGATATTATTTTCTAGCAATATCTTCTATATTTATGATCAATATTGTCCTTATGTGAGCGCGTTTGGTGCAAGGTGCAAGGCAATTAACACACACAAAACATGGAATGCAAAGAAAAAAAATAGGTTCATATAAGAAACATTTAAATAGAAAAAAAAATAATTTGGAATACTATAACAATATATAATCAAATAATTGCGCTGATTACTCATGTTGGACGGATCTTATTGTGCTAAAATACAAGAAACAATCGAACTCCTGTTTTGATTTTTTGTAGGTGTTCTTTTGTCATTCATCTATTACTGTTCCTATATTATATTAATGAAAAACAGAGCTATTTAGCTTATACCTTAGACCGTCATTGTAGTTTGTCATGATGAGATTAGGATTTATTTGTAACATAGTGAAGGGTGTCCTTCTGAGGGGATGGTTTAGAAAAATAACGAGCTAAACTGGACAGTGTTGTGCCTTGATATCAGTAAGTCAGATTTATGATGCATAAATAAGAGTTGAGTGCAAAGCTAAATGACTTAATAACCATATGCAACCTGGATTTTATGTTCTTAATGCAGTATAACAGTGCTCAATGAAACAGCCCCTCCTAACTTTACTTTCATGAGTGTCTGCAGAGCTGTTCGGAGAGGTGGAGGCATATCTGCTCTGTTTAAAGACGTCTATCAATGTAAGCAAGTGTCATTTGGTCAGTACTTGTCTTTTGAATATCTAGGGATTGTGCTGAAATTGTAATGAAAAATCATTATTTACAGGCCTCCAAAATACTCTCCAGCTTTGAAGAGTTCACAGAACTGTTATCAATGATCTCCTCAGAATTTGACTGTTTTGCTATTGCAGGGGATTTTAATTTTTTACATAGAAAATGCAGAAATCAGAACTACAAAAGAAATGATAACCGTTTTAAACACGTTTGACCTGATTCAGCATGTGCATGGACCCACACACAATCGTGGACACACTCTTGATTTACTCATTAGTAAGGGTCTAAACATTTCACTCGAACTCTTTTTGCTACCGTTGAGAGACTAACAATCCCCCCGACTCAGATTCCCAGTGAAATGCTCTCTGACCATAAATGCAATGACTCGCAGAGGTCACACAGATTCGACCACAATTTCAAAAAGAAGTCACTTTGTCTGTTTTTGAAGCAATTGATAGCCAAACTCTGGAAGAAATAGTACAGCACCTTAAATCCTCAACCTGCAACCTTGACACGCTTCCCACATCTGTTTTCAAAAGTGTGTTTAACTGTTTAGAAGCAGATCTCTTAGAAGTGGTAAACACCTCACTTCTTTCTGGGGCTTTTCCAAACTCCCTGAAAACTGCAGTTATTAAGCCCCTTCTGAAAAAAAGCAATCTTGAAAAACACCATAGACCAATATCTAATCTTCCCTTTACATTATTAAAAGTAGTTTTCAATCAGTTGAACAACTCAACTGGATACCTGGACACTTTTTAATCTGCTTTCTGACCGCATCACAGCACAGAGACGGCGCTCATTAAAATAATAAATGATATTTGCCTAATTTCTGATTGTGGCAAAATATCAGTGCTGGTACTACTAGATCTCAGTGCTGCGTTTGACACTGTCTATCATAACATTCTCCTAGAGAGACTGGAAAACTGGGTAGGGCTTTCTGGGATGGCTCTCAGCTGGTTCAGGTCATACTTAGAAGGTAGAGGTTATTACTTGAGCATAACATGCGGAGTCCCTCAAGGCTCAATCCTTGCGCCGCTCTTGTTCAGCCTCTATATGCTCCCACTAGGTCAAATAATGAGTAAAAAAACGAATTGCCTATCACAGCTACGCTGATGACACCCAGATTTACCTAGCTTTATTACCAAATGACTACAGCCCCATTGGTTCCCTCTGCCAATGCACTGATGAAATGAACAGTTGGATGTGGCAGAACTTCCTTCAGTTAAACAAGGAGAAAACTGAAGTCATTGCATTTGGAAGCAAAAAGGAAGTTCTTAAGGTGATTGCATACCTTGACTCAAGGTCTGACCCCTAAAAACCAAGTCATGAATCTTGGTGTGATTATGGAGTCAGACCTTAGTTTTAGTAGTCATGTCAAAGCAGTAGCTAAATCAGCATACAATCATCTCAAAAACATTGCAAGAATTAGATGTTTTGTTTTTCAGTCAAGCCTTTATCACAAGCAGGGTGGATTATTGTAATGGTCTCCTCCCTGGCCTTCCCAAGAAGACCATTAGACAGCTGCAGCTCGTCCAGAACGCTGCTGCCAGGATTCTGACTAGAACCAGAAAATCTGAGCACATCACACCAGTCCTCAGGTCCCTACACTCGCTTCCAGTTATCGCTTCCACTTTTGGCTATTATGCTGCCCGCGGTTGGACCCAGCTTCCAGAAGAGTTCTAAAACATTAGCTACATTTAAATATAGACTTAAAACTCATCTGTTTAGCTGCTCATTTAGTGAATGAGCACTGTGCTTCGTCCGAACTTATTGCATTCTGTTTTTTAACTGTAAACTTATTTTAAATCAATTTACTTTTTTGTTTTATTGTTGTGATCATTGTTTTTATGATTGTTTCTACTTCCTTTTTTGTGATTATATGATTATTCTACTTCCTTTTATGTAAAGCACTTTGAATTACCTCTGTGTATGAAATGTGCTACATAAATAAACTAGTGCCTTGCCTAAATGCTCAGAAGAGTTGATGTCTGTGTGAGGTGAGCTTGACCCGGTGAGCTGTGAAGAAAAGAAGGAAAGAGTGAGAAATAAATGTTGATGTCCTGCAGGAATATGCAAAAAAAATCATGTGGAGCATTTATCTTCCTAAAGGACTATACTGATAACAATTACAATAATAATATTCTGTAATAACCTGAGACTTTTTTTGACGTTTTTGTTGCTGTTGTTTTACAAGCAAATAAAAAGTCTGAACTGTGAGATAAAGTCAATATTTTTCCTGTTTCATGTTATCTCGCAGCAAAAAAGGGCTTTCACAGATTCCAGATTTACAGACATCTTTTACATTCTCTCTTGATGTTAAACGCTGTACGCTGTATGCAACAAATACTTGTTGTTGTTTTTGTTCTTCACCATTCAATCAACCCTAACTAAAACCAGCGTTGTGGAAAGAAATGCATGTGTAATAATCACAATTCACACTGGTTTCATTGCACATTTTGTAGTCCGTTCTGTGGTACTGTGTCTTTAAGTGATTTCTGTAGGTAAGTCGGAAGGCAAAAGCGGTGCACGAGACGGCTGCGCGCGCCCGCTCCCGTATGTGGACACTCCAAATAATGTGTTAAGAAATATAAAAGCTGGGTCTGTAACGCTGGAAGATAAACGCAACAGCTGTTCGTCAGTCACAAGGTGAGCTTCATCCCGTTATCAGTCGCTTGCATGCAGCTAGCTGTTACTTCTGTGAGGTTTTTCGCTCTAGAGACAGTACAAAGACGGTTTTGCAAAATGAACCGGCGAGAAGTGAAGAGGCCCCTTGAGCGTCTGAACGTTTACATCTCCAGGCGAACTTCAGCTTTCCTCCTTTCCTTTTTTTTGCTACATTTTAAGGGGCCGGTTCATTAAATGTCACATTTAAGCGCGCGACTTCCGAACTTCCCCCGAACGGACCCGCTTTTGACACGAAACGGGTGTAAACACGGCCGGAGACACCGTGGCCGGCAGGCGGAAGACGCTGGTTCCTCTACGGTGTCTCTTAGCTCCGCTCCCCGGTTTAGAGTGCAGGCGGAGCCGCGAGCTGAGTGCAGGGACAGCCCGGTGCGCCGGTGAGACGGAGCTCTGACGGCGGGTTGCAAAAGCACAAAAAACAATACAAGTTTCTCGCAGTGAAGTGCAAAGGAGATACAATGTCTCCGTTCGGCGGGAGTTTCACTGTGGTATCATAGCTGAGGGAGTTATTTTGTCATAACTTGCGGGAGTTTATTGTCTGAGGAGATGAAGCGGTTTAAGGCGACGAAGGGGCCTCGGCTACGGCACCGCTTGGGTATCGATGCATGTAGCCTATGCATCCCAAAATTAGCAATAGAAAACAATATGAATATAACCAATCTGATTCCTCTTAACGATTCTGATTCGTTAGCGGATCCGTGGATGATTCTTTAAGTAGCCTACTTTGGATGGATATAGCATTTTAAATTAATGTAGTTTTTGTTCATTATTCATTCTCCCCAGGTGATCATATCTTTCAGCAAACGTAACAAAGCAGAAATAAATGTTTACACGGATTTTTCTAGTCTCAATCGTTCCAATAATTAATTCTAACTGTATATTAGATAAATACGATTAACTATTAAAATGCATGTTTATAATTAAATTTATTAATAAAACGCAACTGAATCAAAACTCATATTTTTGTCGTATAGACAAAGCAGACAGTAACTACACTAAGCCTTCACATGCAACACTGGCTGTTCTTGGCTAATTATTAAGTAAAGAAAGTAATAATTTACAGTTCAGCGACTCATTCAGCAGAGGCTCCGAATCACAAGTGATTCACTAAAGAATCAGTCTATAAGAGTCATTCGTTCGAAGCTCGTACCACTGCAGTCAAAAAAATGTTGATTCAGTGAAAAGAACCGGGTCATTCGTTCGAGAATCGAACTACACTTGTCGTGTTGTTTGTTCGTGATTCACCCTAAAGAACCGGCTCATAAAGGTTCATCCATTAATTAATACACACAGTTACAAATATTGGCGGTGTTGTTTCTACGCGTCTTAAATTCAAAGTTACAGAACATAAGATTTTATAATGTTTAATAGGCCTGTGTTGATGATAAATAGCTAATAAACTCTTGGCTAAATATATTGGATTAGTATTAGCCATACCACCATGTAAAAATTATGTGGTTAGCTGCATTTTTTATTTTTATTTTTTTGCATTTAGCATTGTTTTTCTTAGCTGTCTTTGACCCTGTCATGACCTATATTTTTTATGTTGTGGGCCTACTCATTTGCCCTGGAGGTTAGGGAGCCCAACAATAATTTTAATACCATGCTCTGTAAAATTTTGTGTCAGTGCTGCCTGCAATAGGGGAGACTTGGGAATGTTGTAACATCTGTTTGCATTAATGTCAGTAACACAGTTTTTTTACAACAGTCTTTTAAATAATTTGTCCAAAAAACATGTGCTAACTAATTGTTCAATGTGAGCTTACACACTATTACAAGGTTGTTACAATCCTCCTTGTATTAACCTTTTTTATACATACAGTATACATTTTAATGAGAATCTGCTGATTATAAAGGTTATGTCACAAAAATAATCTATTAGTGATGCAAGCTGATTTTTTTTTTTCAACCACTAAATTGATGTTGTTGTATGTATCCTTATCAATTTAAATGATGTTGTAATCACTCTGCTACACAGCTTTTGATGTTTTTTTTTTTTTAATGTTTTAGAATTAAATGTTATGAATGTTGTGACAATAACAAATTCAGCATGTTTTTTTTTTCATTATAGAATGTAAACAAGATCACCGGTGGAGCTTCCCCATGCACCTACATTCCTTCCATTCCGACCTTCTAGAATGTTCCTGAAGACAGTTCCTCCGGTGGTGGCTATTCATTCGGAATGGAGGTCCAATAAGAGCTGCAGCCTGCCACTCTTTTTCAATGACAGTGCCTCCGACGGCGAACTTGCCTCTGTTAGCGGCACCCCCATCCCACAGAAGATCCAGATGATTATAGAGAGCCTCCACAGCACCCAGTCTTCGGACATGAGCGAGAACATGCAGACTGAAAAGGCTGCTCATTCCAGCCATGAGGCTGGCTACAAAGGTCAAATGCGACTGATGGACACTTCTACGAGATCCCGGCGAACGGGGGCAGATACTAAGCCACAGACCATTAGATCTGATACTGGCGATGATTCGGACAGTGACGATTCTGTGGACCGAGGCATTGAGGAGGCCATTCAGGAGTATTTGAAGGAGAAGGTGGACCACAAGCACAAAGGGGATCCGATGGCATGTTCGCCCCCAGCGCCCAAGATTCAGCGGAGGGAACCAGCTGTCCCGGATGCTGCTAAACAACACACACATTCCATTAGTGGTAAGGTGCTAACTGCTAGCAATTACATACAGAGAGCCTTTAGTGGGACGCAGCCCCTAAAGAAGAAAGTCAAGAAGAAGAAGCTAAGCAAAGAAAATCCCTTTAAGAAAGCAGACTCAAGTAAAGGTTCGCCTGTAAAAAGTCTTCTTCCACCCAGAGCCAAGAAAGGATCTACCTCGTCTTCAGAGATGGACCGATCTCCACCTCGTCTTGTCATTAAAGAGGAAGAGGAATGGCTCGATTCAAGCAGCGATGATGGAATTGAAGAGGAGATTCAGAGATTCCAGCAAGAGCAAAAAGAAAAACAGGAAGGCGGAAAAGATGCCCTGAGGTATTCGCAACAAAGGGAGGACTCTGAATCGAGCAGCGACGAAGGTATTGAGGAAGCTATCCGCCGCTTCCAGGAGGAAAAACACAAGCAAAAGAAAAAGAAAAGCCCTCTCAAACCTGCCCAACTTGTTCTTGCGCAATGTAGCAAATCAGCCGCCGCTTCTCCCGAATGCATGAGCACTCAGCCCCTTAAAGCACTGTCCAAGAAGAGCAAGAAGAAGCTGACAACCAAGAAGTCTAATCCCCCTACACCACTGGGTGTAAGCCACTTTTTGAACAAGTGCACATCCCAGGGCTCTAAAGTCAAAGGGTGTGCACCACCCCCTTCAAACTCAAAACAAACCCACACTGAACATCAGATCCATTCCAGCCTGAAGGTCAACACTGCTGAGCTGATGTGTGCTGAAGCCATTCTTGACATCTCCAAAACCGTCATGCCAGAGGTGTTTGAGTCCAACTTAAGCATTGTTAACAGGAATTTGCTTCAGATGCCAGCATTCCCCACTGTTGCACCACCTGCAGATAAAAGCGATGAAAGCTCTGTTGACAGTGAGGACGGGATTGAACAAGAGATAAGGAAATTTTTGGAGCATAAAGCAAAGATGAACAAAGAGCTTCCGACAACGGCCGGTGCATCTCCGCCAGCTTCAGAAGATCCCACCGCAAGCAAAGAGCTGAAGAAAAAGATGAAGGAAACTCAGCCGAATAAAGCGGTGAGGCTCTCCCTGTCAAAAAAACGCAAGTTCAAAGAAGAACAAAGCAAACTTTCTAGAGATGCTGACTTGGTTTTGAATATTAAAGAGGAGCTTCCAGGGACAACTCTGAATCATAGTGACTCCATGAGACTAGAGCTTTCAACCACTCCCACTGTGACATCCAATTTAAGTAGTCTAACCAACTTGAAAATCAGCAAACCGAAGCAGAACTCCCCACCTCGCATGGGTACGGATAGTAGTGTACTCAAAGACAAAGCTTCCACTCACAGTATGTCCAGTCCAAAGATTGGCTCAGAGAGATATGACAGCAGTGACAAAAGCAGCTCTCTGGACAGTGATGAGGATCTAGACGCTGCAATTAAAGACTTGCTTAAAACAAAGAAAAAAGTCAAGAAGAAAGTAAGGGACATGAAGTCGAGAAAAAGCATCAGGCCTTCCGAGGCTTCGTCTTTGGATGCTACGAAAAAGCAGAAACCTTTTACAGACCTGAAAAGTATCCCAACTTCCAAGCTAGTTAAGTCTGGCATCTTGAAAGGTGGCAAAGAAACACTGAACGTTCAGACTAAAAATGACAAAGGTCATAAAAGCAAAGCAGTTAAAAGCAAAGCAGAAGTCCAGAACACCAAACAATCTAAAAGCCCTGCACAAGCCGACAAGGTGACCGGGGATGGTGAGATTCCTAAGACTCAAGGTGTGGACATATCTTGTTGTAGTGTGCATGCTGAAGATAACGACAGCTCTGTGGACAGCGACGATAGCATTGAGCAAGAGATCAGGAGATTTCTAGCTGAAAGAGCCAAGGAGTCTACACCTCTAACCACAAATATCAAACAAGAGGAAGACGTAGACTCCTTGACTTCACCTGTAGAGTGTGAGTTTAAACCAGAACTTCAAAAGATTCAAACTGAAACTCCAGTTTCTGTTTCAACGTCAACCTCTGGTAGACTCTTCAAAAGTGAAACACAAGCAGAGTCCATAGGCACACCTGCAAGATCCGCCGAAGCACCGGCAGAACGCAACAAGGGACCAGTCCTGGCGCTTGGCAGCTCTTCCATTATGGGTTTTAGGAAGGCCGAAGAGCAAATATTTGTGATCTCGTCCCCAAGAGATCCAAGCAACGGCAGCTCCCAGATAGGAAAGGACACTCTGACAAGTCATGCCTTTACTACGCCCTCTGTGAGCTCAGAGCCCCGATTACCTGGTCATCAACACCAGAACTTATTCCTGATGAGACCCATTAACAGCAGTATGAGTGAAGTCAAGGAACTTGACGTTAATGATCTTGCCGTCAAGCGCCAGAGGGTACAGTCAGCGACTAGGATACCTTTAAAGGATGTCATTAGTTCTCTTTGTCCTTCGCCTATCTCGAAACCTCAGATTAGTTCTTCTGCTGTCACCGCTGGTGATGTCTCGACCTCGGTGCCCTCTAGGGGCAGGACTGAGGGACTTTACTTGCATAACCACCTGAAAAGGGACCGACACCTCTCTGATAGACCACACTTATCCCCTGCCACCTCACACCTGTGCCAGCCCTCACCTGTACTGCAGCCCCACCAGGGCGGCTGCGTAATCCAGGTACAACCGGACACGACGCCCTTAGCAAAGACAAACCACCTGCAGGTCGGCCAGATTGAGCTAACAGAGTCCAGCCAAGGTTTAGAAGAAAGACAAAGGGAGGGAGGAAGTGTTAGCAAGGAAGAGAAAGAGCAGGAAGACGAGGAAGAGAAATGTGTTGATGAGACAGATGTAGAGTCAGATGAGGAAAGGAAAGATCAGAAGACAAAAGACAGGAAGATGCAGCCCAATAATCAGTGAGTACCTACCTACCTGTCCTCTCCCCAAACACACACACATATCAGCTAAGGGAACATGGTCGCCAAATCCCAGTACATATCCATGCTCTCGGATAAGAAAGACTTCTTTAATTAGAAAGAGTTAAAGAATTCTTTGGTAATTGGTTCAGTCTATGGATCCAGTTTCTACACCATACAGCCGAAATTATCCTTCGGCTTTAAGCATTTGTTGTTTTATTTTAGTCTTAGCCTGACGGACTGCGGCGTCTCATCGTGCATTTCAATGTTTCTGACTTTTTGTACTGTACGATTTAGGTTCCATGGGATGTCACGTAGGACTCTTTGAGTGTACCACATCATTTTTTTGTATCTTTGTACATTTATAAATATATTTAAAGCAGACATGATGTCATGAAGAGAGATTAAACTTTGTTTTTTTTTTTTTTGTTTTTTTTTTTTACTTTACTGTTTTTGTGTTGTATTTTCTCTGCAGCAGCTGCAGCGTTTCTGAATGAATCCTGCTTTACAAACTGCTTTTTGACAAATTCTTATTTAAGACTATGAAAAGTAATCGCAATTAAAAACCGAAGGTTTATGAAAAGGTGACAATATTATTGGTGAGTTTACATGTTAAATAGTTACCCTATCCATAAGGAAATCACTTTTTTCTTGCAAAAGATTCTACAAGTAAAACACAAATGTGCAAATTACGTCTTTAAGTACTAAACTGTGTGAAGGACTGTAGAATGTAAAGGCCAGGAATGAAACTCTTTTGCTTGCATCAGTGCATATTCGTTTGTTATTAGTCCACAATGGTTCAACATCATCATACAGATCCTTGACCTCTGAGAGGATGGTCTGAGTCACCATTCGGCAATGTTAAAATAGTTCCTGATGCTTCTAAATGAGGTAAATCTCAGTGCAACAGTTAATGACTAGGACGGGCCTCATTTGTGAAACACAAGCAGAATTAATTTCCATTAAAATAGCTCCCTAAGCCCTTCTCGTATAAATTTGTTCCATTTCATTTGAAGTAACAGTCTACAAAAGAACAGTTTGATGAGCAATTTATCAAGAAATTTGTTCTGCTTGTTTCATAAATGAGACCATTTAAGTTTACATGTATATAGAATATGTCTGAAAAACAGCCATTTACACAGTATTTAAAATTTTACAGATAAACGGCAGTAGCAGTAATTGTAACCTTTTTTTTTATCTTTGTATTACTAACTTGCCCTCAAAAAACTTCCCCCCCCCCCACATTGTTCCCTTTTAACACATTTCTTAATTTCACATTTCGTATTTAGTTGAAAATTCTTTATATTAGTTTCAGGACAAACATTTGTCAACATTTCCAACATTTATATCAGATTTCAGCAAATTTCTCTCAGTGTCTCAGAATTAAATCATATTTTTTTCCTCACATAATTGCATACTTTTGAAACTGCTTTTGTCGAGTCACACCACTGTCTCTCTCTCACCCCTCTCTCTGCACCTGTTTCTTAGTTCCTGTTTCTGTTGCTTATTATATGTAGGTGTTTCCTATGTGAAAAGAATGTTATTTATTTTTGTTTATAGAAGAGAAGAAAGTAAAGACTCATGCTGACTATGCTGGGCATTGCCAGTTTTCATAAATATTTTGCAAAAAAAAAAAAAACAACGATTTTTTTGGTCTCCTGCTCTGCACAGAGAAATGAAACGCAAACTGTATCTCTGAAGATGTATAATAAAAACTGACTTTGACACACGGGCTGTATGGTTCTTACACTGTGTGTGTGTGTGACAGAGAGAGAGAGCATGCATGAATGTGTGAACTTCTAATCAGTGTCTTACAAAGCTTCCTCTGTGTTGTATCTTAATATAAAGTAGCTTCCTTTCTCACAGATGTCTACATTGAAGCGTCCTAGTCTGTTTTTTTGCAGCACATGTAACTGACTGACAAATATGCAAAATATTATTATTTTATATATAGTTCTGTTGTCATGAATGTTCAGGTTTTTACTCCCCAGTAGTTAAATACTCATCAGGACACAAAAACAGAATGGCCTGTTGAATTTCATTTGCAAAAGAAGATTAGAGGATTTCTTTACTCTGTAATGATACATTCATTCATTATTTTTCATGGAGTATTTTATTGCATTGTTGTGTCCCCACTCTGTGACAAATCTAACACCGTTGGTTGAAGTTGTTGATGCATGATATATCAGACCAGCACAACAAGCAGTGGATTTTTGTTTCAATAGAAACTGCTTTCTATTACCTGTTGGGTTTTTGAAGCATGTTTCTACTGTAAATTGTAAGCATGTAAGATTGTAGGTTTTTTTGCTTCATACCTGTAACAATAACTTCTCAGTGAGCGCATCCTGAAAATAAAAATAAACTCTATGCATTTGGATGTGTCTGCCAAATCTATAAAGTATAAAGTTTTGTGTTTATAATATCAGCAATCAGACTGGTTATTGGTCTTTGCAGCTGACTGATGCAGAGACTGTAAATGAATGTGTAAATCTGTTTCTTTTGTTTGCTCCAGGTCTTTATCCACTTCTATAGATCCAGGGTTGTTGTTAAGTCCATATATCGCCCTGGACACTGAGGAGAGGTGTCTGAAGTTCCAAACCAGGCGCCTTCATATTCAAAAGCAGCTAGAGGTATATATAAAGACTGTATTAAAAATGCATGCATGCTTGCACACACACACAATTATGTAATAGATTTGATCCACCTAGTACATGTGAGTGAATATATAGCCTACCTGATGATGGTTGAGTTTGTGTGTGTGTTTTGTAGGAACGTAAAACAGTCAAACGAAGGCTACAGTTTGTGGTACAGGTAAATGTGACCAGGTAAATACACTTGCACAGATAATAATGCATTATGCTCACTTTACTTGATATAAAACGACATCTCAGTTTATAGGTGTTAGTAAAAGCGTATGTAGATGCTTTATGGTTATTAAGCATTAGTGGAACTTGTCCGTGATGTTTAATTTTATTACAGGTAAACAAGATGCTGAATATAAGGAGTTTCCCGTGTTCGGGGAAATACATTAAATATGTTTAATTTTTAAGAAAATGTAGTTGTTGTTTTAAATTTGTTTTACTTGTGTCTCTGTTTCAGTTACTAATTTTATAAAGCCTTCTTTATTCCAGTTATTTAAATCGTTCTTTGTAGTGAAATTGACACTGGTTCTTTCAATAAAGTTTTTATTCGTTTCAAGTCACTGGGTCATTGTGGTATTTGTAGTTTGTGTGGTTTGCAATGCAACGGTTTTATCGGTCCAAAGCATTGTATGAAACACAATTACCCACAATCCTGCACTCCTCCTGACGCTCAGTGGGCGGAGCTCAAACGGAAACATGGCAGCGGGCGTCTTAACTGGAGGTGAAATAAAACGTGCTTTTATTTAATGTCAATGCGTTTAAAGTATATTTTATTATAGCAACAGTTAGCTACATTGTAATATAACGTCTTGCTTGTGATTTGTAACGACATAAAACATTAAGTGACCGTCGAGTTTATGTAGTGACTTTCTGACTCACTGTAGATAAAAATATATGTGTCATTAATGAATGAATTATCGTTAAATTTGATCGGTTTCAGTAAGGCAGGTTCTCCGGGGCCCTCGGATGGTCTCTGCAGTGTTCTCATGTCACGGACAGACATTCAGCTCCGCAGCAGCTGCAGTCAAATCACCGACAGCAGCGACAGACACCGGTGAGATTATGACACATACATATAATATATAAAACCCAGCGACCTTGAGATATATTTTATATCATAGATAAGGAATTATAACTGGGGTCCCTTTAAAATGTTTATAGAAAAAAGTAGCATTTATTTGCAGCGTATTATATTAAAATAAACGTATTTATTGTTTAAAAATAAGTTAGTATTTAATATATAAAAGTGCAGTACTATAGTGAATTGAAAACTTAATTTTGGAAATAAATTACATAATAATTTTAACCTTTTCCATTACGAAATCTGTCAAATTGTTTGATACCCACTTGTTTAACCGTTCACAGAAATCATATAGAATCAGTTTGCTTGAAGAATTATTACTCTTTGTTTGTAATGTAGACTATATGTGCTTGATATGTTTTTTTTTTTTGTAAGCACTACATAAAACAAACTTGACTCTTAAAAAGAGGTTGTAACTTAATATTCGTTCAAAGCTCATAACGGTTTCTGTATGTTTGTTATGTGTTCAGCTGCTGCAGATAAGATCCTGAACTTCCCACTCACTCAACCAGACTATTTTCACTTGTCTGAGCTCTTCACCCTGAAGGACCTGTTTGAAGCCCGTGTCCACCTTGGACATAAGAAAGGCTGTCGGCATAGGTGAGTTATTGACATTAATGGGATAGTTCACCTCAAAATGAAAATGTTGCCATCCTTCAATTACTCTCATGTATTTCCAAACCTGTGACACTTTTGCTCATCTTTGGGGGAAAAAAATTAGAAGTTGTTTAAAGAGATCAATCCATAAAGATTATAAAGGCATCCTAAAACAAACTTTGTTTATCATATAAAGCTGTCAGATCTCTCCACCAAACTTGGGTTCGTTTAAGTTTTATTAACATTCAAAGGAGTGACAGGAATCTCTCAGGTTTCATTAATAATTAATATTTAATTCTGTGGTTCTACACCTTCATTTGAGTCCAGCTGTGTTTGATTATACTGATTGGACTTGATTAGGAAAGCCACACACCTGT
>JAUYWG010000059.1:2906570-2919938 GCA_034779775.1 Enteromius afrohamiltoni
AAAACTATCAATCTAAACTATCTATCTATCTATCTATCTATCTATCTATCTATCTATCTATCTATCTATCTATCTATATATTCGCTGTTTAATGTTAGAATACAAAATGTTAGTATATGTGTACAGTATGTGTTTAAAGTGGGGAAATTATGCTTGTATTACAGCTTTATAGCTAAAATAACTCAATACATACCCATTAATGTAAGTGCCTTTAGAAAATTGCATAAGCTTCACATTCACCTTCATTACAAGTTTTCGCACACTGTCTTAAATTATGTTTTGTACTAATAAACTTAACTTGTACTGAGGCCAGAATATTCTTTTAAAAGTCCAAGAAGGGCTGTTTGTCAAAAGCCAGGTGTTTTCCCAACACGCTCAGATGGGACAGGTTCCGGACGGGGCAAAATCTCAGCTTTTCAAGGTGTCAATCATGAATCGCCCACCTCCTCCTCCTCTTCAAAACCGGCAGTGGGTTTTCAGGGGTCTGCATGCATTGCATCACTCCTGATGTTGGCGAGGGGCTTACGGAGGGCTTAACCGCTTCGCCGTGGCCTCTCCCCTAATCACAGTTCGCTAAGCCCACCTGTCAAAACACGCTGCCACACCAGCTACAGATCTGCCTCAGTCCCCCTTAATTAGCTAATCTAGCTCAGGCTGCGCGCTGGGAAAACGGACTCGGAGGGAGAGAAAGAGACTGGCAGCAGTCAGAGACGTCCAGCCCGGTTCAGCCAGAACTCTCTCTAATGCTGAGCTGCATGTGTGTGAGCGCGTGTGTTTAAACGGACGTCGACTTATGCTGTACAGTGGAAACTGTCGATCTATTGATTTGTGTGCAGCTGACAGGCCCAAGGCACAAGCTTAAGTATTATTAGCGATTTTGCTGTTTGGCAGCTGGTCATTAATTAATGCTTGATTTCTTTGACAAACAGACACTTTCTCAGGCCGTTATTACTGTAGACCTTCATCAGACCTCTGGGTTCTCTGAAATTCAAATACCGTTAAGTACACAGTTATTAACATTTCTGTGATGGGTCTGTGCGTTTTGGTTTTCCAAAAGAAATGGAAGCGATAGCCTTTGTGACTCTTGGCTCCAGAGCTGGAAGTTTTGCGTCAGGGGTTTGTCCGCCCACAATCTTTGTTCCTCGTGAGCCATATCCTGTTTGATTGAAAAAAAGAAGAGTTGCTTTCAAAATTCATTTCGGTATGATAGTGTTAACCGCCCTAATGCTTTCCATGTTGCCATTGTAGATTGTTAGCACAAATCGTGGGTGTGTTTTGCTCATCTTTGCATAAGATTGCATGTCCAGATGTTTCAGGCTCCATTCTTGTGCCTCGGGTCTGTACTGACGTGTAGGTTGTGTTTTTGATTTAAACACTGAGAGTTGCACATTTATGTATGTGTTTCACCTTCACCTTCAGAAATCAGAAAGAAAGAATATATATATATTATGTTATATGTTGCTAATTGTATTTCTTTGTGTTTTTTTTTGTTTTCTGAATCGCATACAAAATAATTTTTGTTTACATTGTATATGTATGTGTTCTGTGTATATTTATTATATATATATATATATATATATATATATATATATATATATATACAAACACATACGGTGTATATTTTGACAATATTTACATGTATATACATTTATATTTTATATGATATATACTTATATTTAATATATAAACATAACATATTTTTCTTAAATATATACGTGCGCGTGTTTGCATTTATATATACATGATCGATATACACGCATATATTATGTAAACCATTTTTTTTATTATTTTGGATGCGCTTAATTGCTTGACAGCTCCAGTTACAATTATCCAGAGAAATTATTATAATGTAAAATGCTGAGGTTTGCAATATTTTTGTTGTGGATGTTGACGAAGGTGTTTGTGAATGGTGCTAAACTGCACTCCAGAAATGCGTCACGTTGACAGATTGTGCTGAGCTTATTTCTGCTCATAGATCAGGTATTGAACTTTATCCTCAACTTTACACTTAAACCAAGAAAGTCCATATTTTAAAAAAGTAAATAAATCTATATATAAATCTGAATATGTGAAAACGACTTTCACAGTTTAATCTCAAAGCGACCAATTATTTAACACCTATTTATTAAAGCAGACTGTATCGAGCTTAGGGCAGCAAAGTAAGAAGAAATACTTGTTATTACTTTCTAATGGCATTGCATTGTTGAATATATTTAATGCTTGATGTTGCAGTTCTTATTGTTTGTTAAGAATGTATAACATCTGATCCTTAATTTAATACGTACGATATTATTGAAGAGGACTGTATTGTACGCATCTCATTATAACGGCTCGTCGAGCTGAAAGGCATTTTGCTTCGAACGAATGTCCGAATTAGGCCCTGTTATTGGTATTATTATAAATATAAATCCTTTTATGTTGTGTATTAGTTCACAGATTTTATAAGCCCCTTGTTTTGGATGTCATTTTTGCTCTGCTGACTGAAAAGCGTACAGTGATTTTCACCAAAGCTATTAAGGATGTACAACAGGTGAAGCTTGTAAACGCTCTGATTATAAGATCGGTTAGACGAACCTGTCAGACATTTCACGGGCAGCCTTGTGTACGTGTGTGTGTGTGTGTGTATGAGAGAGTGTGTGTCCATTGTGTGCTCTGAATGTGTTTGTATGGTGACCCGACACACAGATGAGCTAAAGCCCATGTAAAATCTGTAAAGTCATGTAAGACGATGATTATATATATAATAATGTTGATTGTGGTAGAATCTGGATGCGACCTGTGTTAAGAACATCTAGGACAAAGTCAATAAAATCGTCTGTTTTTCCAATAGGAATGGTCCGAGTCGTTCTTGACGTTTGTTGAATGCCTGTTAAACACTTACTAAATGAGCATGCATACTATAGATGTATGACTAATACAGACAAACAGTATTTTGTGATCCATTTTGTGTACATTTGTGGCCCTGGATCACAAAACCAGTCTTAAGTCGCTGGGGTATATTTGTAGCAATAGCCAAAAATACATTGCATGGGTCATAATTATAGATTTTTCTTTTTTGCCAAAAATTCTTAGGATAGTAAGTAAAGATCATGTTCCATGAAGGTATTTAGTCCATTTCCTACCGAAAATATACTGAAACTTAAAATTTGATTAGTAATATGCATTGCTAAGATCTTCATTTGAACAACTTTAAAGGTGATTTTCTCAGATTTTCATATAGTTGTATGTCGGTCAAATATTGCCCTAACTAATCATACCTCAATTGGAAGCTTATTATTCAGCTTTCAGATCATGTATACATCTTACGACTGGTTTTGTTGTCCAGGGTCACATTTTGTTGTATGCTAATGTATTTACAAAATAAATATGATTCACATTCATAAAAAAAAAAAAAAAACGTTTTGCAAAAAATGTATTACCTAATTAATATTCATAAAATTACATTTGTAAATGCACAAAAATATTTTGTGAATTTAGTTGAATATTTACATTGTGTATTTACAAAATATGAAATTTGAAAATGCTCAATTCACATTCACAAAAAGAACTCTCTCTATATATTACTCTATACATATTCATAAAAACATAACATAATAAAAAAAAAAAACTATTTTTTAACATTTACAAAATCTAATCTGTTTTGCAATTAAACTCTTTACACAAACTTATTTTTTTTATATAGCTGAACTAGGAATTCAACTCATAACTTGTAATTGTGAGTTTTTACATTTGTCTGTGTATTTTATAAATATGCTAATTTTGAAACTATTGTAGCTCCATAGTAAAAGCAGCTTTTGACAATTTCAGGCAACTTCTGGAACAAATATTTACCATAAACATTATAATATTATTAACTATATTACCACAGAAATATTACCTATAAACCACAGATGATCCATGTTGTACAAATTGTAAACTCAATTGAACCCCAAACTCAATAAAGCTTAAGCAATTTTATTACAAAAATGTAAACATGAAAATGATACAAAAAAAGAAAATACAATTTTAGCAATACTCAGGAAGGCCATGAACTTATAAATATGTAAATTTACATTTCTACCGACTTGGAGAGACCATACAGCTGCACTTACACCATGAATTAAATGAAAAAAAAAATACATACAAGATATTACAAAACATCCAAGCACATGTGCCAGAAAACTCCACTTTGGCTCCATGTTTCCCTACATGCTTTTTGAGCGGATTGAAGATGTTTGCAGGCTTTAGGCTTTTGATCAGTGCTGCGCTTGTTCATTTCAGATATCGGTTTGACCTGTGCCACAGGATCCAGCCCATCTTAGCTCGTCTAGTTCTCCTGGCACGCACCTGACAAAGATGTGTTTGTTACTTTAACAGTTCAAACTGATTGCACAGATAAATTTCATACACACAAATACACGCTTACAGGCTCCGATACGCTCCTCCAGGAACCCGACCTGCTCACTGAGCGACTCAATGCGGTCTAGTTGCTGCAGAGAATGAGACAGGAAGTTGGTCCTCTCAGGCAGGAAGCTGTTAGTGTCTCCCACACCATCCAATGGGAAGAGCGTGGTGAAGGGAGCCAGAACCATCTCCAGTTTCTACAGAAAGGAAGGGTTTTTAACATTCGAGGACACTGAAATCATAGCATTATGGTAAATATAAGAACAAGGTTTCATACTACAATAGTTATAATAATAATGAACAATACTTCTTACTAATCTTAGTTAATGTTCCTTTCAAAATTTAATAATACATTTATTAAGTATAGTTTATTATAGTATAATATATAGTAAAATGTCATTTGAAAACAACAACAACAAAAAAACATAAAATGTAACTTTAAAGTTCAACTTAAATGTAACTCAAACTGAGTTATATTTTAATAAAAATTGTTATTTACTAGCAATATCTGCCAAACACACTGTTTTCTGAGCAGCAAAGGCAGTTAACGCTCACCTGTGTGTAATACTGAGCTTGACTACTGCTTTTAATTTAACTATTAGCGAGCCTTTGAACCAATAAGCTGTTTTGGCAAACGCGCTACAGTTTCCCGTCGTTTGAAGTGGGATGTGTCCCGAGGGTGTGTGTGTGTGTGCGTGTGTGCGAGACCTGCTCGAGGAGCTCCACTCTGTTTTTAAGGATCTGAACTTCTTCTGTAACATTTTCCACCAATCCCAAACCTCCACCTTGAAGAACAAAAGAAATGCATACAAGAAATTAGAGACGGACCACACACACACACACACACTGACATTCAGCCTTAATTAAAACCTGGAATACAGCGCACAACTCTGTTTTTCATGCTTTAAGATCCAGGCTTTGAACGTAAATAATGCTTATATTGAGCAAGCAGCATATAAACACACAAACTGACGGGCAGCCTTTGTCTGGCTTAATGTTATATTTCTGCATGTTCTCTGCTTTCATGTATTCGTGATTAATATCCATAGAGATCCCAGAGCAGACCAAGAGCACAGATGAATAAAAAGACAGACGTAAATAGAAATAGAAAGAAAGAAAATGAGTGGAGGGGGTGATGAAGGGGAATGTTTGAGGTTTGGCAAGAATGTGATGTAAATACTTTAATATACACTCGGGTCCAAGAATCTGAGACCACTAGTGAAAATGTTTCTTCTTTGATTTTTCATTTTAATTTAAAATATCTGTTGATTAAATTATTTTGTTTACTAAATAATGCATTTCATTTATTATTAATCTGTATTGTTTGTTTATTTATTTAATTTATTTTTGTCTTATTTATAATTTATTTAAATTTATTGAAAATGATGCATTGATTTATTTAATTATTTATTATCAGATTATTTATGCATTTATTTTTTAATCATTAAACACTTTATTAAATATTTATTCATTAAATATTGATTTATATATTATATATTTATATATTTTAGTTGATTAAAATATTTTACTAAATAATACATTTTATTAATTTATTAAATTAATTGAAATATTTATATATTTTATTTATATGATTATTTATGATGCTTAAATTTATTTAATTATTTGTTTTCATAGTATTTATTTATTTAGTTTTTAACTATTGAACTATTTATTTAGTATTATTGCTTTAATAACAGCAGCACTCTACATGAACAAACATTAACAAAATCAGATTCTTCAATGTGCATTGTCTAAAAGAACATCTTTTGTTTCAGAGGAATCAGGAACATCTGACCATCTTTACAAAATCACGTGAAAGAGATCAAAATCTGAAACATTTCCACATATTCCTTCATGTTTCTTTGCTTAAAATGATTCAAAAACCTACAACTTTATTAATTTCCAGGTTAATTGTGCATGAAATCAGGTCAGATTCCATCACAAGCTTTCGTAACAGAATAACCGATGACTGTGATTGGTTGTTTCACGATTGGAAGTGATTAGCACCCAATCATAACAAAGCTCAGCCCAGTAAGCCCCGCCCCTTGGCAGTTATTTGTAATGTTTTGGGTTGTGAGCTCTAACAGTCTAAAAACTAGTCAATGGATTGCGAACACACACACACACACAGAAACTCAATCTGTCCCAGATGTGTGGTGTTATAAAGACGTGGGAGCGAGAGAGAGTGTGTGTGTGTGTGTGTGAGTGAGGGGAAGCAGTGACCCCCAGCAGTCTGAGTTTGATAGATCTGGAATGTGAGCTACGGTTCGAGCCAAAACGAAAGCGGGAACAACAGCTACAAATGATGTCCGGCGGTGGTCTGCAAAATCATCAACATCATCACAGCTAAACACTCAGCTTCCGGTTCCACTATCAGATGACACTAATGCAGTTCTGGGGACATTCCTTTATGTGGTCAGAATGACATTATACCAAGAGATAAGAGCAAAGAGCAATGCTCTCTCTTTCTCTGTTCCTTTAGATTTCAGTAATTCACTTAAGGAGAAGGAATGCCACTTTTTATCCAGAGTTAAAACACTGTCTCATTCCACTTGTGTAAAAATGTGCAAAATCAGCAAGATAAGTCCAACAATAAAAAAAAGCTCATTAAAACAGATAATGCAAGAAAGGCATGTTAAAATCACTTGCACACACTGAAGAAGCAATTACACACTTTGCCTTTAAATGAAAACCATAGTTTGTTTTTGGTACCACAGAGTAATCTGGTATTAGCTCACAGTGCATTAATTAATTAAAACAAGAACATTTTGTATATTATTTATAATATATCTATATATAATTTTTAAATAATAAATAATTATCTCTCTCTCTCTTTCTCTATATATATATATATGTTTGTGTGTATTTTTTCTTTTTATTTAAATGAGTGATAGTTTAATTAAATTAATGTTTTGATAAAATAATTAAAATTATTTTTTTTATTTACTTCTATTTTTACTGTATACAGTAAGCATCAAATAGGATATTTGGTGTAAACTAAATAAAATTAGCATAATATTTATTTATATAGATATTGTTAACTGTAAAAAAAACTGGTATATTTATATACAAATATAATTTGTATATTATTTATATTGTATATTATTTTAATATTTTATATTATTTTTAGATATAATTTATGATTTGATAGCATTTTAAATCTTACATTTTTATTACTTAATTATTACTTTAATTTAATGTTAATGTAAATTAATAATGTCAATAATTTTTTTAAATTAATTTAATTCTAATTTTACTGTAGTAGCAGTAACTAGTGATGATATATTTGGTGTAAACTGAATAAAATGACCTTGAGGTTGAAAATATTCTGTATTAGCTATAACTGTCATTAAAAAAAGATTACATATTTATTTATTAAATATTTTAAATCAACATTTTATTATTTTTAATATTGAATCTTTCTTTCATTTGTATTTATTTATTTATTTATTTATAATAAGTGTAAACTATGGTTACCATAGTAAATATTTTCAAGTAAACTGCTCTCGATGGTCAGTAATAATTTTATTAGATATTTTAAATAATATTTAATTAGATTGTATAAAAGAATTTTAACATAATCTAATTATTAGTAATAAGTAACTATACCAAATAAAGCATTTGGTGAAAACTGTGATTACCATGGTAAAAACTCAACCACACAAGAAACAAGGTTTTCAGCAAGCTTTTGGTTGCCCTTACTCCTAGCGTTACTGCTGCGGTGTGTGTGTGTGTGTGTGCTGCTCTCTTGTTCAGTCTCCAGGAATGTGTGTTTGAGCTCCGGCCAGCAGTCAGAGCGAGTGGTCATTACTTCAGCCTGTCGCTAGGAAACATGACTATCTAGGGCCAGACCAGATTCTGAGCCTGCTGTTATTTTTAAATCACAGACAGATTTGAAATAGTGTAGGGAGAGAAAAATGGAGAAACAAAGAAAAAGAGGAGAGGAGCGAGACGCTGCCAACACAAGCTATTGGCAAACTACAGAGAGACAGACGATAACCCTCAGACATCATAGGCTGACGATTACAAGAACATCAGTTTTCCTTCTGAACAGGGTTATTAGTGAAAAGTGTAATGTAATTTTTTAAAATTGTTAATAAAGCTAAAATAAAAAACTGATTAAAAACTTAACCTAAATATAGTAATATAAATAGTAATATAACATATATATATATATATATATAATAATTAAATAATAATTAAAATAATCTCCACATAAAACTTGTCACAGATTAAGCAAAATACAAATGTAATAAATTATAATAAATGAATATACATTTAAATAAAAAAATAATTTAAATACATCTAAATAGTACATTTTAATATATATGCACATAACAGAATAAACCAAATAAAAAGTTATTTTAAATGAAAGGAAAAGCAAAAGTAGAAAAATTCATATAAATAAATATTAATAACATACATTAATGATCACATTAAAATAGAAGAAAAATAAATGAAACATAAATAGTGATGTTCAAAATAATAATAATACATGACAAAAACAAAAATATTTTAATTTAAATGTAAAATTGAAATAAAAACATAAAATTAATATATTAGTAACTTTTAATAATGTTAGTTTTAATAATGCAGTTGTCATTGTTGCATTATTTATTTTATGCTGTTTCAACAAAATATTGGTTTTATGTAATACAAAATTTACTTGAAGATATTTATAATACATTTAAATAACAGATAAATTAAATAATAAGGACAGCTAAAAACCTAAAGGGAAAAAAACTATTGTCAAGATATGTTTGAAGAAATATAATAACTCCACAATCTGTGAAGTAACATGATTGAGGCGAAACCTTTGAGCCAGGCACCAACCCACCAAATGTGTGTGCACTTTGGATGGGTTAAATGCAGAACATAAATTCCAAGTATGGGTCACCATACCTGGCCACAAGTCCCTTCACTCACTTTTAAAGAAATGACATTATGCTCTTCACAAAGCAGCTGTGGTCCAGGTTTGTTGTGGCTGAAGACACCAGTCACAGTGCACTATTACTCACGGTACGAGTTGAGAGCGGCATAGCGCGTACCAAAAGTAATAATGAACCGTGAGACTGGTCAGGACTTCTCCTGCAAGAGGCGCTAGAGAGGAAACACACTCATATACCGCGGTATAAAAGCCCACAAGCACACATTTCTGTCAACGCATTGATGCATTAAATATGCGCTTTCATGACCATTTTTTATGTACTATTCATCTGAAGATAGCGTTTCTCTATCCATTTGAAAAATGCTGGGATTTTCAGTGGATTTAGGAAGTATGCATATGTGCATGTTTTGGGGTAATATTGCCCACAATGCTTTGTGCAATGGAAAAGCGGGAATCTGAGACTGTCCTCTTCCCACACTTCCAGTTGCAGAAAAGTGGTCAGGAATGTGGGAATGAAAGCATTTATAAATGTATGAACTTGTGATGAATTTTAGTCTAATGCGAACAGAGATCCGTGGTATTACAATGAGCATAATCTGAATATAATGTGTCCCATACTTGCATACTTAAAAGTATGTTGTTTATGAAATCGTCACAAACAAAGAATATAGTTGTAGTGTATAATAGAAATACGCAAACTAGGGTGCAACACACACACACTTGTTCCATAGACTTATGCTTTAAATTAAAATAATTGGATTTATATGTAAATATACATATATATATATATATGAGTAAATATTTAAATATATAGTTACATATAAATTAAATAAAATATTTATCTAATTAAAATTAGACAGTCTTGTTCCACAGACTATTTTATACTTTAAAGTTAAAGTTCATTAAAATAATTGTAATATTAATTATATGCTTTTAAATATAAATGTAGGTTAAATATAAAATAAAAATATCAATTAAAATAATAATAAACAGAAAAAATAATAAAATTATTAAAAATAAATTGATTTGCAAAAATAAAATGCTAAGTTATACAAACTTGTTCCATAGACATATGCTTTAATATTTGTATATATTGTAAATATTAAATCTAAGTATTTAAATATGAATACACAAACACACACACCTATTTAAGAATATATATTTAAATATATAGTGGAATATAAATTAAATAATAAAAATAAACTTAAACTTCTACTGTTTTAATAAATGCAATTAAATGTTTAAAAACAAAACAATAATAAAATAAAGAATTAATCATTTAAATAAATATGCAAAAAATAATATATGATATTATTATTTAAAATATGATTTTATAAATATGCATTTATTATACACACACACACATACATACATATATACATACATATATATATATATATATACACATACACACACACTTTTTGTAATAATCGTACAATATCTTTTGAAAGAAATTCATGTCTGGAAGTTCCGTGGTTCTTGTATCAATTTCTCTGGGTTTGAGTGTTAAGGATACATCTGTATGTCTGCGGCTGATGATAATATATACATCTCTTACCATCATGGCTTCTGGATGAGCGATCGTCTGGTTTTGGAGGCCCAGAGGGTGATGGGGAGGGAGCAGGAATTCTTGAACATGTTATTTCATCTTCAGCCAGACTGAATCCGTCCTGACACACACAACGAAAACTCCCCAGCGTATTCACACACTTCTGTGAGCAGCGATGACCTTCCTTACACTCATCCACATCTGACAGACAAACACAGCTTTTGAAATACATCTTTGAAATATGTTATCATAAAATCTTCAGTATTTTTCCCCCAAAGCCTACTTAGAATGATAGTAAAGCGTTCTTCCACCAAAACCTTAAAAATAAGTTTCTCATTTCCACTTCATTTTCTACCTTAAAATTTATGCTTATATATATATATTAAGAGAGAGAGAGAGAGAGAGAGAGAGAGAGAGATTTAAATGACGTCAGTGTTTCCCTTTCGCGCGAAAGAATTGAGGTGTCTACGGTGTGGAGTAAGTGCTGCAGGTACTGTACAATACTGTAAAGAGAATTGTAGAGAAAAGGAAGGCTGCCCGGAGATGGAGGATGCGCCAGCGTCGTATAAATCTGGTGTGTGGGAACATTTTGGACTTCATGTTACTATTAGATGATGGATACAGTTCAGACAGATATCTAGAAAGGATGCTCGGGCTCGGTCACATCAGTGTGAATGTGCGTCTGTGTTATAACGGTGCTTTTTGCCCCGTGTGCGCTGATGCTCTCATCTGTTGACATTTCCGAACGCCTTCCTACAGTTGCTTAATAAAAGCGGGCTTTCCACACAAAAAAAGTGCATGTGTCATGCGGCCCGATCCGTGCTCTATTACCTTTGATGACAGCGGAAATAAAACAATAGATAGAACTGCGACTGTGTGCAAGTATTGTGCAACACGCATCCAATTCAGTTTATGAATGATTACATGATGTGACTTTTTTAATACTGTATCCTAAATTGTGGATAATTAAGCTATATATCATATGCTGAAGTACATTTCTGGAGCATAATAATATATATATATATATTAGTAAAATTATGTTAATTATATTATATTAATAATAAAAGATCAAAAAGCTCTTTAAAATAAAATGTACAAAGACAAAAAAGTCTTAAATTGTAATAAAGCATGTGTTACCATAAACATAACAGTAAATGAACATTTGTGTGTGATTCTGTGTACCTGTTTGACAGTATCGTCCCGTCCATCCTTTTAGACATGCACAGTGATTTGGCCTTACACACGAGCCTCCATTTGCACAAGACTGCTCACACACCGCTGGAAAGACACACACGCATGCAGCTATCAATTCAAGAGAAAACACAGTTAGGGCTCCTGTTAAGCAGCATGGTGTGCATTTACCTTGGTTACAGTTGTGTGAATGCATGCGCCGCCATCCAGGACAGCATTCTGGGTAAAAGTGTACGGTAGGAGCTGCTTTGCTCACCTGCCTGTAAGAAACCCTGTAGATTGTCCTGTAAAACACACACAGTCCAGTCAGTCACTGATACATTATGAAGTAGAATACGTATATGGATGTGTTTCGTGTGTTCTTACTTGTACGTGCTACACATGCGGTGGCTTTGGCACATGGTGATGTAGGGTTTGTGAACAGGCTGAAGAAATGACTCTGTGCTGTAAGACACACGACGACTCCAGGCATCTCCAACACACACTCTCCTCCTGAAACACACACACAATTATACACAAACACTGCTTATAAATATACTGTTCAAAAATTTGTGGGTAGGTAAGATTTTGATGTTTTTACCACTTATGCTCACCAAGGCTGCACTTATTTAATCAAATTTCAAATACCTGTTTGCCATTTGAATCTATTTTAAAATGTAATTTATTTCTGTGATCAAAAGCAGAATTTTCTTCAGTTTCTACCTGAATGATCCACAGTAGTGTGTTTTGGTTTAGTTCATGAGTCCCTTGTTTGTCCTGAACAGTGAAACTGCCTGCTTTTCTTCAGAAAAATCCTTCAGGTCCCACAAATTCCAGCATTTTTGTGTATTTAATCCTTTCCAACAATGACTGTATGATTTTGAGATCGGTCTTTTTACACTAAGAACAACTGAATGACTCATATGCACCTATTAAAGAAGGTTCAATCGCTCACTGATGCTCCAGAAGAAAAAGAACAAGCCGGGGGTGTGAAAACTTTTGAACAAAACGGAGATGTATAGATGTTGTTTTTAAATCTAAAGCTTTGCTGTCCATCAGTTGTAACTGGACATGACAGTCCGATGTAATTAGCTGCTATTATATGCGTTGACCTTTAACCTTATATTGACCCCTGACCCCTGAGACCTTAGAGAATGAGAAATGACACCATAGACGCCCGTATATTTACCCGTGGTGGCCGTGAATCTGAGGTGTGCAGGTCACATGCAGGAGAAACAGAGAAGAGGAGAACAGCACCGCTGTGTACATCTCTCTCTCTCACTCTGTCCGTCTATCTGTCGCTCGCTCAGGTGTGTGTCCACCTCTGGTACAACCAGCTACCTGAGATAGATAGATAGATAGATAGATAGATAGATAG
>JAUYWG010000059.1:2954911-2965875 GCA_034779775.1 Enteromius afrohamiltoni
ATATTTTACTTGTTTTCCCTTGCCCTGTGTTTTGCTCCCCTTGTGTATGCCCATATTTGGTTTTCCTGTTCTTGTTTTGTCATTGGTGTCCTATTGTGTTTCAGGTGTGTCTTGTATTAGTCCCTCGTTAGTCTGTATTTAAGTTCCAGTGTGTGCAGTTTGTGTTTGTCGGTTCCTGCAAAAATGTTAACAATTCTGGGTATTTCTGTCAATATGGGAGAGCTGTGTGTACATTGAGGGGAAAAAAATAACTGCAATACAAGGGGTCTGAATACTTTCCGTACCCACTGGATATATTAGTGCTGACAAATGATTAATTGTGATATATTTGCTATATTATGTATATATAAATATACACACATACAGTATATATCTAGAAAATTATTTAAATGTCTATACATTAATATATTATACTTTATATTTTTTATATATGTATATATTTATAATATATACATACATATTTTAAAATGTATACATGCATGTGTTTGTTTTAATATATACACAATACACACTCATTTATTATGTAAAGAAAAACTTATTTTGTTTGTGTGCGTGTGTGTATGTATAAATTAATCATAATATTAAGGCCATAAAAGACACATTCCCATAAACAAAGACTATACTATCTGACTGCAGAGGCCTTTCTCCCAGCAGACGTGTGTGTGTGTGTGAGTTTGAGAGTGTGTAAGCATGTACATCCAGAGATTTGCAGTACATTTTCCCATTAAGTGAGAGAAATTGTAGTTTATGGCTAGTATGAGGCTTTTCTCTGTCAAGCAACAAGCCACATCTTTATTGAGCATTATGACAGTAGTTGTTTATCACACGGAGCTGATATGATGTGCACACAGATGTGCGGCTGACGGTTTTATGGAAGAGACCTGAATTCAGCAGCATCTCCTTCCATCACTGGAAGCTATTAAGATGTCAGTGTGCCGTTAAGATGCACTCCCAGAGAAAACACTCATAATATGATCACCTTGTGTGTGTTCAGCTTGGTTTTATCTCCATGTAATTATAGTGATGATGGCATAATCATTATACATCATACTGTCGATATAATGCATGATGATCACTAAACTATGAAGTAGTAATTACCCAATAAAGCACGAGATGCTGCGCTGTATTGTAGAAGTAATTATGTGTAAAAGGTGTTGATGACAACAGAGTAGCCCCCTCAGCACATTAGGGACAGAGATCATAAAAAAACATGTATAGAAATACCTATATCCTTACACATATATTCAATTATTACTAAATATTAAAATGGAATAGTGTATTACAGGGTTTTTCTAAATCACATTAAATTTTTGTGAATTTAAAAAAAAAATTTCAGTATCATATTATTATATTATTTTACATATATACACATATATTAAATAATTAATAAACATTAAAAAGCAATATTACAGTTATTTTTAAATACCATGTTTAAGTGAAAATTTGGGAATTTTAAAATATTTTTTACTTTATATTTCAGATAATATCTTTTACAGTATTATTATAATTGAGTACTAATGTAATTATTGTTATTAGTATTTTTAATTAGAAACATTAGAATATATTTTTCATTAGTTTACATTTTTGGAATGAAAATGAAATGTTATATATTTAATTTATGTATTTTTTTAAGTTTTATTTAAAGTAACCAATTATTATTGTTTTTATGGTTTAAGATTTAATTGTAGATTTTTTTATAACAGCTTTCTTCTCCCATTTTTTTTATTTATGTATTGATTTAAATATTGAACATTTATAAGTAATTTGATAAATTATTTTGAAGTTAGTTATTTAGTTATTTATCCTTTTATAATCCATTTCTAAATTTTAGCAAATATTGTTTTATTTGTTTATACATTTTTCAGTGTACTTTTTGTGTTTTAGAAAATCCCAACAATTTATAATGTTTATTGAAGTACTACTACTACTAATAATAAATGCCAGTTTGTGAATAGCATCACCAGGAAGTGACATCATATTTGGTGTCAGTGGAATTAGCAATAGATTTGATCAATTCTGTGGTGTTTTGTCTGGCCTTCATTGAACAATCCGGTTACAGGAAATCTTAAAATAAAATAAAAATATAATTAAAAAGGTAGTAGTAGTTTCAGAAAATAATTGACATACTAATAATTAGCTTTATTTTTTTATGTAACCGTGTTCTGATTAATAAGCAGCGGGGAACCCTTTTAGTGAAATAATGACTGTTAAAAACTCATTTCAGGCATAGTTTAAATAAGTGTGTTTTGAGGATAAACAGCAGTCCCGCTCGTGCACGGTTTAGTTAATAAAATCCAGAATAATTAGAGTCCATCAGCAACATGCAACTCCACTCGTAATGACAATTAAAAGCTGTTAAAATAAGCCGAAGTGTATGAGAGACTGCAGCCGCTTCAGTCTGATTAATAGAGGTCACGTAGCTGTAGCTGTTGAACAGCAGGCCTTCGAGACTGTGTCATAATTTTAGTTCAAAATGCAGAGTTTATCACAGCATTCTGACAAAACGCATGGCACGCCGTGTTTTTCCTCAATTAAACTAGATTTATTGAGGTTAGAAATGGATGAAATCGGAGGATTTAAAGGCATTCGGCTGGTGCCTCGGTAATTATTTTTAAACTCTGTTGCGACGTGATTCGACTCCAATTAGGGCAATGTAAACACTGCGCTTTCAATTAAACCTGGAGGTGTTGCAGGTTGCTCGGGTGGCGTGGTTGTGCGTGTGTTGCCGTGGTAACTGACAGTGTGAATATTCTGCGTGGGTTTTGTGATGCCGGTCTGCTTTTAAATATGAAACGAGTAAAAATTTCGGTGAGCCAGAATTTCCCATTCACCGGAAAGTCAACAATAATTTAAACACTCAAAAAAAATGCTAGGTTGTTTCAAACAGACTTTAGGTCTGATATGGTCTAACCTAACTTTTGGGTTAAAAATTGAACAGCTGGGTAAATCTATATTTGACCCAAAGTTGAAAAATTCTAATTGTCATGCATTAAAGTGATAAAGAAAAAAATACTATTAAGCAGTTTTCAATATTGATAATAAAATAAAAAAAATAAATAAAAAAATACTGGAGAAACTGGAGAAAATTCAGCTTTGCATCACAGGAATAAATTCAATTTTAAAATAGAAAATGTTTATTTTTACTTTTATCTATTTGAACTAATTTCGCAATATTACTAGTTTTACTTTATTACTAAAATGAGATTTATTTACAAACATTTTAATAACAAAAAACAACAACAATTTATGTATATGCCATAATATTAAAACAAACTGCTAGTTTACAGGTTTGTTGAGTTATTTTGCATAAAATAAACATAGTTCTCAAAAAGAAAAAAAAAAATTATAGGCTATAGTTCTTTTTTTTGTACACTTTATGAAATACTTTCTCAAAGTTGTAGTAGAAATAATATTAATAATAATAATCAACACTATTGGCATTTGAAAGTACTATTCCAGTCTTTCCTACAATTAATTTAATGTTGCCATTTCTTTGTTAATTGATCTTGCACCAGGAGGTCAATTAACATGATTGACAGGCGATCTGACCAATCAGGCATTTTGTCCCAGACAGCACCAGTAGATTCAAGGTGAGCCTGACAAATGGTGTGCATTGACATCTTTCCATGGTTCATTCATGTTTATTTCATACTATAACTAGTAAAGAGGAGGCGATCAGTTCACCCGCTTGAATTTTTTAATTTATATCTGAATGTGCACCATGTTTAAAGTTATGAAAATGCAAATTCATTTTTCAACACTAGATGCTGCTTCTGGAGCGTTAAAAAGGTCACAAACACTGCTTTAAATAAAATCAACCAATCACCAGAGAGAAAATTAATAGATGAAGGAAATGTTTGGGTGTCATTGAACAAATAAGGTAAAAATAAATTAATATTATGCATGCAAGGTGAAAAACACTTTCATTTTCTGTTGTTTGGGACTCCCAAAACCAAAATATGAACCTTTCATAACCCATAATAGGGACACTTTGTTTCATACCTTAAGCAACCTGCTCTGTCTTGTTGTTTGCTTACTCTTCTCCGTGATATTTTTTTCACTGCGTGAGAACATGATTTGTGGCCTGAGAACTGTTTAAAAGAACTCATATTAATATATAAAGCTTTTACAGTTGCAGTAACTATACTGTAAGGGACAGATCTCAGATTAGACACACAGGCGCTCAGTTACAGTGTCACACTTATGACTTTCTTTCTATTGACTATTTTAAAAGATTGTACATTTGTACTGCAGAGTAGAAGGTTTCCTGAGAGAATAATGCCATGCACACGTTCACTCAGACACTTGAGCAAACTTGTGCTTCTCTCTTTGTCTCTCTCTCTCTGTTGTTCTGACAGCTTGATTTTGTGGTCTCTTGGTGGGCAGCTCAGGGCAACATGATGGGCTTCTTAATCTGAGCTTTTCATGCTGTCTGTCAGGGCCAGAGGAGGAGGAAGTGTGTGTGTGTGTGTGTGTGTGTGGTAGCTTTTGGAAACGGCTGTCTGACCTGACCGTGGGGAGCAGCTCCTATTAGACAGAATCTTCTCAAGCGTGTCTCCGATCTGCTGACAGCGTCACAAACACACACACACACACACACATTTGCTGACATGCTCTGATAAAACTCCTGTTTTCTCTTCACTTTTTCTCTCCGCTTCGTCTCTCCATTCTTGCACATGTTTTATTATCTACATTTTTATGCTTCATTCCAATCGGGGCTTTACTGAAAGCATTATGCATGTACATAGGGTTATGCATACATAATACATTGCAGACATTATAATAAACATTTCAAAATCCTTATATTATTATAAATAACTGTAATTGCTAATTATTATTATACTTGTTAGTAAAAAGTACCTGGCTACTATATATATATATATATATATATATAAATTGTCGGTTTAAGTTAAAATATTGCAAATAAATCACTTTTAATGATGCTTTCTGATACTGTAAATTTGGGGTTATTTTAGAATCCCTTATGCTATTATAGATTTTGTTAATATTGTGAATTTGTAAATGAATTTTTGGTATTAATTGTAGTTTTTGTCAATATAGTATTTATTAATTTGTGTGTATTGGTTTTATTTTATATAGATGTAGTTATTGAAGTGCTCAAAAAAATAAAGGGGACACTAAAATAACATCCTAGATCTGAATAAAATATACTTATTAAATACTTTGTTCTTTTGATAGTTGAATGTGCTGACAACAAAATCACACAAAAATGATCAATGGAAATTAAATTTATTAACTCATGGAGGTCTGGATTTAGAGTCACACTCAAAATTGAAGAAGAAAAACACACTACAGGCTGATCCAACTTTGATGTAATGTCCTTAAAACAAGTCAAAATGAGGCTCACTAGTGTGTGTGTCCTCCTACAACACCTTGACATGCTCCTGATGAGGTGACGGATGGTCTCCTGAGGGATCTCCTCCCAGACCTGGACTAAAGCATCACCCAACTCCTGGACAGTCTGTGGTGCAATGTGATGTTGGTGGATGGAGCGAGACATGATGTCCCAGATGTGCTCAGTTGGATTCAGGTCTGGGAAATAGACGTGCCAGTCCATAGCATCAATGCCTTCGTCTTTCAGGAACTGCTAACACACTCCAGCCACGAGGTCTAGCATTGTCTTGCATTAGGAGGAAGCCAAGGCCAACCGCACCGGCCTATGGTCTCACAAGGGGTCTGAGGATCACATCTCGGTATCTAATGGCAGTCAGGCTACCCCTGGTGAGCACATGGAGGGCTGTGTGGCCCTCCAAAGAAATACCACCCCACACCATTACTGACCTACTGCCAAACCGGTCATGCTGGAGGATATTGCAGGCAGCAGAACGTTCTCCACAGCGTCTCCAGACTCTGTCACTTCTGTCACATGTGCTCAGTGTGAACCTGCTTTCATCTGTGAAGAGCACAGGGTGCCAGTGTCGAATTTGCTAATCTTGGTGTTCTCTGTGCCAAACTGCCAAACGTCCTGCAAGTTGTTGGGCTGTAAGCACAACCCCCACCTGTGAACATCGGGCCTTCATTCCACCCTCATGGAGTCTGTTCCTGACCGTTGAGCAGACACATGCACATTTGTGGCCTGCTAGAGGTCATTTTGCAGGGCTCTGACAGTGCTCCTCCGTGCTCAAAGGTGGAGGTAGCGGTCCTGCTCCTGGGTTGTTGACCTCCTACGGCCTCCTCCACGTCTCCTGATGTACAGGCCTGTCTCCTGGTAGCACCACCTCCATGCTCTGGATGCTACTCTGACAGACACAGCAAACCTTCTTGCCACAGCTCACACTGATGTGCTGCACTACCTGAGCCACTTGTGTGGGTTGTAAACTCTGTCTCATGCTACCACTAGAGGGAAAACACGGCCAGCATTCAAAAGTGACCAAAACCTATAATTTCCACCTGTTTTCTATTCCTTTTGCACAATAGTATGTACAGTTGATTGTCAATTAGTGTTGCTACCTAAGTAGGCAGTTTGATTTCACAGAAGTGTGGTTCCCTTTATTGTTTTGAGCAGTGTATTTTCAATTTTAGGTGAATTACATTGATAAGGATAAGGAGGAATAGGGTAAGGATTCATTATAACATTTTTAAAAATTAGAAATTTGAGAAACCATTGTTTAAAATATATTTTTTGTGTGTGTTTCCTACAAGAGAAAGTCATCAAGTTTTAAACAACACGAGGGTGAGTAAAATATTGCACAATTTGAATTTTTAGGTCAGCTATCACATTTCGATAAGTCAAATCTAAAATTGTATGTGTAACGTCATATAAAGTCAAAAAGTCATGCAGTAGTTTACAACACAAACTGTGACCCAGAGCATTATTAAACTGAACCGGAGTGCCTGCAGTTCAGTAGAATAGCTGTAAAAGCCTGAGGCCTGGGGGATTTCAGCTGCTGGAATAAACTATGTGCTCTGTGACAGCAGATATTGTAACAAAAGAAAACAAGAAACAATAAAAACACAAAGGAAAGCAGCTCTCTTGATTAACTGTGTGGTTAAAACTGCCACAAGCGTTTACAAATGGATCTGTTGTGCTCTAACAAAGACACTTAAGAGCGGCTGAAGTGCTGGGAGGGACGAGGACGTGTGACGTATTGTTCAGTCATTTATGCCTGATGTTCAGGGGAAAATTATTGACTGCCCAGAGGAAAGCGTTTGGCAACAGGGTTCACAATATAACTACTGAATGTGAATCTTTTTAGACTGCTCAGAAAAAAGCAATTGTGCATTGAACATAATATTATATTAAAAAAAGAGTATTACGATAGTTTACATAATCTCCCTAAATATACAGCAGACACAATAAATATAAAACGCATCACTCAAAAACCATTACATTTGTAGGTTATAAATGACTCACCTCCTGAATGCAGATATTTGTGACATTTCAAATAGTGCCAGAATTCTAAAACACTGTTATTTGCTTTATTGTGTTCAATGAAATGTCTTATGAGCTTGTTCTAAGAGAGTTTAAACTTAAATAATAATAAACTTATAATAAACCAAAACTAAAAGCCAAAAAATTAGCTATTTTAAAATAACAAAGCTTGAACGTGTCCCGTCTATAAGCAGTGCTTTGCTGCTCAAAACTTAAAAAGCTTTGCAAAAACACGTTTATTCTTTATTTTATTTTGTATTTAATTATTTTAAATATTTTATGTGTAATTCAAGCACGAACCCAAATGAGCTGTTTTACCAGTTCTTTTGATTCAATATACATAGCTTAGCCTAATTCTTTTTACATATACTTTCGCATGAATATTATAAATCATTAAGGTTTTTACAACAGGAATGAATGCTTTTATTTAACAAAGACTCATTGTTGCAAATGATGTTCTTTTAAACAATGAGAACATATATAAAAGATTTTTTTTTTTTATTATTACAAAAACACGAAGCAGCTCAACTGTTTTCAGAACAGAAAAATAAGAAATCAGCATGTTAGAATGATTTCTGAAGGATCATGTGACACTGAAGACTAGAGTAATAATGCTAAAAATTCAGCATTGCATATCAAGAATAAATCATAGTTTTAAAGACATTTAAATACAAAGCCATTTGTTTAAAATTGTAATAATATTTTAAATTTTTTACTGTATTTTTAATAAACTATGCAGCCTAGTAAGACTTAAGAAGAAAAAACAACTTGTAATTAATACCAGACATGATGTATATCTCTCTGTAGATGTCTCCCTGTATGTCTGCTTGTCTTGTTAAGCGAAGAGGCATATTCACTTCGACGCAAAAGCAAATAGTCTATTTAAAGTAGATGTAAAATGGTTTAAAGTGAAGCCTAAGCATCTCCGTGAGCCTAATGGAAAACATTTACACACCTGCAGCTTTATCGCATCTACGTCTTTAACAAACAACAATAACACTCCTGTTTTGTTTATCTGCTTTCATGCGCCTAAGTTTCTCATCTCATTTAACATCCAATTTACATAGTTACGACACATTTAAACAAGCCGAAGGCATAAATTCCAGCAGTAACCTATACATTCCTCTTTGTGATTACGCTTGTGTGTGTGTAGGTAAGGAGTATATTGCAGAGGCAGAGGGAAGTGAATGGAGAGTAATGGATGGTTTGCTGTGAGTGAGTGTCTCAGGCTCACCAAATACAATTTTTCTCTTCAAACAATCACTCTGTGTCTCTGAGGAGCCCCGGGCGCAGTAATTGATATGATTAGCCGTAAGTGGCTGCTTCACAGCTATGTTATGTCTGTTTTATTGTAATTAGATTTTTTTTTGGTCGTCTTTGAGGAGCTGAACTTAAATGACTGCATGTTCTCCCTCTGAAGTATTCAATCAGATGCTCATTAGACGAGAAAGACAGATTCATCTTTTCTGATTTTCAACTGATTTTTCTCCCCTCGCTCTCTGTCTTTCTCTCTTCCTCATCTTCTGTCTTGTTTTCCTCTTGTTCATATAGATGATTCGTCTGCGGATGGAAACGGCGAATCGTAATTTCCGCCCGCGGTCATTACAGGCTGTTGAAGTAAAAATGGATTTTTGAGCCGTTTCTTCACACACGCTGATGCCAAATCGTTCTTCTCAACATCTACTCACCCTTGATTTTGTTTTCTGCAACACTAATTTGCTAATTCAGAGCTTAAATGTGTCATTTTTCAGATTACGTTTTCACTAATTCAAGACGTATTACTGTTTCCAAACAGGTTTCCTGACCATCTCCACACTGTCTGCCAATGGTTTTTCATCTTATTATAATCAGGTGCATTTGATGATAGGTAATAGCTGAGGGAAGTGAAGTTAGTTTAAACCATTTATTGAATACCTGTTTAGGTTTGTTACTGCCACAATACAAAAAAACCCCACTTTAAACATGTATACTAGATCAATGCACTTGCAGAATATTTAAGTGGTTGCATGTTTTCACGATATGTTTTTTTTTAACTGAATGATATAATGTGACCAGCTCCAAATTGTGATTTTCAACGTTCCTGTAGTTCATATTGTGGGGATTTGTGCCAGCATTATATGTATCTGACAGTTTTTTGACGAAAAGTGAAAGATTTCAAGCTCAGGTTTAGTATTTAAGATGATTTGTGAATTTTGGTCAGGGTCAAAGGTCAGCTTGTATCTGCCTATTAAAATATGTGATATGATCTGCTAAATAGAAAATGCCTCTATTGCATCTTAAGTTGCTTTAGAAGGAATGTTACTTTATTTAAGCGGCTAATAATAACATAATTATGAAATTCTGTTGTTTACTGTGCTTTAAACTCTTATGAAACTGTTGTTTCTTCTGTGAAACATAAACATTTTGAAGGAGGTTGACATTCATTGTACTTTATATTTTCTTTTTGTGGAGTTTCGTGGTTGAAAGAAAATAATACAGGTTTGTTACAACATTTTAGGTAAGTAAATGATGACGGCATTGTTGTTCAAACACCTAGCAACACCCTGGCAGCAGGTTTTACATATGCAAGTGTAACGTGCTCTAGTGACTGATGCTAAAGGTCATGACCTTTAGCCTCCTGGTTAGAACGCCTGCCTCCCATGCCGGAGACCTGGGTTTAAGTCCCGCTCGGAGCAAGGGGGGTTACACAAGCACCGCTGAAGTGCTTGTCAAAAAAACATAGTAATTAAACACAGGTGATAACTTCACCAGAATTGCTGTCTGACTGCTATTGTGTGTCATCTCATCTGATTTTAATATACAATAAAAAGCACATTATGAATGTTTAATGAATTCTAATGATTTGTAATCTCAAAACATAACAAAAAAAAATCACGCTCATCATTCACAGGCTCGTCTATGACAGGCTGATTCAGCTCTGAGCTGCTCGGTAAAGGAGAGAGTTTGTGTAATTGGCTGATAATGGGTTTTATACAATGTGTTGTCATAAAAGAGGGTGTTTTCATTTCATATTAAACTCTCATTGAAAGCCGCCATCCCTTTCATTGTGCCTCCATGTTAAGGTTTAAGTACCCTCTTTGCAGGTGTTTCCTGAATTCTGGATAACAGAACACACACACATTTGTGGCCTTGTGTTGGGTGTTTGTGCAGTAAAAGCTGTAGATGTAATGGGAGTTGCTCAGTGTGAAGGCTATAGTGTCTTAATTAGCCCCGATTGCTCAGTGAAAGCCCTCAAGTGCCTGAATTAGCCATAAAAAAACACTCAGTGCATTAACATGTCTTGTAGCAAAATTGGAAATAGAAAAACAAAATCCAGTGTATTAATCACCAATCCTGAATATTTAGATTGGGTTAATGCAAAGCTATATAATATGTGTGTGTACTGTGTATATTATATAAATAGACAAACATGTATGTATGTTTTAGGAAAAATATGTTTATGTAAATGTATTTACATTATTTGCAAATATTTTCAAACTGTTTACTGTATGTCTGTGTTTATATATGCATAATAAATATGCACAGTACACACATATATAGTACTGGACATCAACAAAAACATGTTTTGGAT
>JAUYWG010000059.1:2972220-2985189 GCA_034779775.1 Enteromius afrohamiltoni
AGATAGATAGATAGATAGATAGATAGATAGATAGATAGATAGATAGATAGATAGATGGATAGGTATTTGTTTACCTATTTGGATGACAGATAGATGGATATTTGGATATATAAATGACAGACAGACAGATAGATGATAGAATGGTATTTATTAGATTTTTAAATATAAATGCACTAGCTTGTACTTTCTTCTCTATGTAGCACAGACCTATGGAATCAAAAAAGAGGCCGTTTACAATGTGCAAGGGTGGTGTGAAGTGTATATGTAATTTTTCAGAGCATTGTGTGTGTGTGTAAATAGCTTCACTAATCATTGCGTTTGAAAAGCGCTGATTTATAGCTGCTGTTGAATGCGGGCCATGATGAGAGGGCCGGTGGTAAGTGCATTTGGATGTCTCTGTGTGATGGTGGCGTAAATAGGCGCTTTATTTATTGCCGTGCTGGGGCCCTCCACGCGGAAGAGCGCCTCCCCAAATTGAAATATAGCGTGAGTTTACTCTGCTGATTAGGGCTCGAGCGCTGCAGCCGCCCAAGGCTATCATCAAACAGAGAACGGCGGGAGCTGACACCTAATTGTGGTGGGATTAATGTGAGCGGAGTGACAACAAATAACCCCGAGTGTCAGCGCAAGAGACTGGTGCCACACAATGGATGAGGCACCAGGCCTTTGGTGTGGGGCCACGTGGGACCCTAATGTGGTGTAATCCGTGATAATCCTATAAAGGTGTTGGTACCCCTTTAGGGATTGTATGTGTCCTACTGAGATACATTTTGTTTAGGATTCAAAAGATTATTTGGTAACATTCCATTAGGCCTATAATATAATGAGCATTTGAATGTAGAATCTGTTCATGGGACGATATGCCTATTGTAGCGAAAAATTGATTGCAAGAATGAAAAAAGCTAACCAAAGTGTTTATGTAGCACTTAGGCCTACTTGTTTTGAACATGGTGATTTGTTGGGTAGCATCCTTGTTAGATGTAATGGAGGAAACGGTCTCCTTCTGGTACACTATAAACTAAATTACATTTGTGTAGCCGTTCAAAAAATTACTTTTTTTTCTGCATTGCTGAGGACTGAAATGCAATATGCTATTTAGAGTATGTAAAGGATGCTACCTTAGGAAAATCATTTATTATCACTAGTTTCATTTTATCTAAATTGAATTAAAAAATGTGTGTGCATGTAGATTGAATAAGTACTTATGTGACAGCTTACTGATAGATAGACTTGGTAACACTTTATAATAATTACACGCTATGAATCATTAGTTAAGCATTAGTAAATACAACAATATAAAACTGAACAACTGTGCATTTAATTTGTTTTTTTCTATGAAACTGAAGGTTTGTTTTTCATTTATCAAGTGTTGAAACATTTTGAAAAAATATGTCTGTGTTCTGTATCCCTCTGTGTTGTGTTTGGAAGATTAATTAGCCTTAATAAATGCTTTACAAGCTATAACTAGTCCTCACTTTAGATGAGCTCACAAAAACATACGTCTGGTTTATAAAGGATGAAATAAATGCTTACTAATGCTTAACTAATCATTCATAGCGTGTAGTTATTATAAAGTTGCAAATATACAAAATGTACACTCAAAAAAAATATGAAAAAAAAAATATTTTTAAATAATACCAATCACAATAAAACCCTTACAAAAAAGCCTGCAGAAAAAAAATTCTGATTAGGAGTGTTTAAAAATGTAATTTGGTCTAATTAGTCTACTTCCATAACACTTTATTTTAAGGTGTCCTTGTTACACGTTACTTACTGTAATAATAATAATGATAAATTAACAATAATTACATGCAAGTAACCCTAAACTGAACTCAAATCCTTTCTCTAACCATGCAGCAAGTACATTAATAATACTTTAAATACACTGTAACATTATATAGCTAATTACTGTAACAATAACAAGGACACCTTAAAATAAAGTACATAACCCATATTTGTAATCTGATAACATAATCCAAATTACTTCCTTACCACCCAGCTCTGATAGATAGATAGATAGATAGATAGATAGATAGATAGATAGATAGATAGATAGATAGATAGATAGATAGATAGAAATAGATGTTTACAGTTAGTATCTAATGTTGGCAGCATAATGAACTTTGAGCTGATACTATCTTTGCCTTATTTGAACTCTGTTTGCAAACAGATAATACTCCCAAACTCCTAATATAACCAAGCACACACACCGAGAGAGAAGAGAGAGAGAGAGAGAGAGAGAGAGAGAGAGGAAACTGCAAGCGTCTCTACAGACGCTCATCCAAGCGTTACCATATAAACTTCCAATAAAACGGAGCCGCGTGATGACCTTTACCGTAATTCATCACGGAGCGCGCCGGTGACTGAGGGGGGCCCTTCACAGACCGATAATTTGATTACCACAACATCTGTAACATCAATAATGTCCGATGAGATTGTTTTGCGCAACCAAACATGGCGTGGCCATAAAAGAGAGAGAGAGGGAGAGAGAAGCTGTTATCATCCCTTTGACATTTTACTTGCATTTCCGATTAATTTAGGTGAGCGCGCGAGATTAGAGAATATCCACGCGGCCGCGTCAGGACGTTTGACGATGACTGCCACGTGCCATATTGGCCAAGCGTCATCATACTTTGCCAAGTATTGCATATCTCAGTTCTTTAATGTCATGTGTGATTAAATGGAGTTGGTTTGACGGAGGCGAGCTTAAACTGACACTGTCGTGCCCCTGATTACCCTAAATCACTCTGCATGCTCTTGAATTTGTCTCACCTGCTTTATAATGAGTTTAAATCGTAGGTGAGAGACACACAGTCCGTCTGCGCGGGTTTAAAACGCGCGGGAAACACTTAGAACTGGATATAAATGTTTTGCCTAACCAGAGGAAGCATTGCGCTCACAATCCAATCGCGTGATCCATTAAGCTCATTTATTAAACGCAATTTGCCTTGTGTCATTGACTTGAGTAACGCCTCGTAGTTGAGAACGGTAAGACACACACGCGACCACCGGGCGGGACAGCGGGGAAACACGGACCTGACATGCGGAATTAGGAGGCAATTAAGAGGAGGTGGTTCCCGGGTAAACGGTGGACACCTATGGACAGCGCTGGGCGAGTGTAATGTCAGCTTAATTGCTATATTCTGATCGCTCTTTAATGGCCCTATCACCCGCTGAAGCCTCGAACGCTGTGAGGAAGCACTTGATGGGTGCTCTGGACTGGTCAGTGTGGTGATAACCAGTTAAAAAGTTGAACTAGGCCTGAAAGGTTTTGTCTCAAACGAGCAGTCCTATTATCTATGATTTATTTTTGTCAATTAAACACACACACACACACACACACACATACATACATAGTTATTATAAGAACTTTATTTCTTTCTGAATGTCAAGTAAAAGTTTTACTTGGTTATGTAATGTATGGGTAAAATATGAAATTTTCAATTTTACAATTTTGTAAACATTGCAGGAGCGGTACTTTTGAAATGTCCCCTAAAAAATACTGTAACAATTAGTACAATTTTACAAAACATTCTATACAGCATTCTATTATTGATTCTAGAAATACTAATCTTTTCCTGCGACGTTTTCAGAACATTATTTAAAGACTTCAAATGAAAGTTCTGTTAATGTGACAGGAAGAATGTTTTGTTCATAACTTTTAAGAGGACCTTCAGAGAACGTTTTGAGAATGTTTCATGTTAGCTGCATGGATAGGTAAAACTATGTTGTGATTTAATGCATTTAAAATATGTTATGATTTTATGCATTTAATAATTCCATATATGCTGAGCAAAAACAAACAAACAAATATTTCCTTTTTCTGTATCTTTGCTGTCTCATTAATCATTTTGAGCTAAAACGTATTAAAATCCATTTAAAATTTGTCTATTTAAAGACAAATCCATAGTGTAACAACATGAACTGCAATAGGTCAACATGTTTAATGAACACTATCTTTTTTTCTCCAGAGCTATGATGGTAAAATGTTCAGTAGACTCTAATATATGTGTCTATACATGCATTGACATCAAATATAAACCCAGACTGAGAAACATTCACTGGAGTAAAAGGTGTGACAACTATCCCCGGTCTCCCTTAGCCTATGCATGCATGTTTTTGCTCCTCCAATGTTCTCCGCACAGAAGTCTAATAAATAGCCAGAATGCATGCGAAGTCATGCATTTGCATGTTTTGCATGCCTATTCCAGCAGGGCTGGAGCAGAAGGTTGATGGTGTGCGGGGCTTGGGAGGTTTTGCCGGTCTGCATGACACCGTTCCCACGCGCAGAGATGCATGATCAGTTGTGGTTTGTGTTAACTAATACTTGCACGTTTTTGTGTACCACTTCAAATCATCCTTGTTTGTGTTTTGCAATCCCCCATTTGTTCTAGTTTGTGATGGCTGTTTTCTTGCCCCTGGTTTTCACTATTAGGCATATTTAAGGCCAGGCGCGCGCAGACAGCATAGGCACTATGTTCAAGGTTGAGTTACTTTTGGGTTTTTTTGTGTGAGCTATTTGTCTCAGCAGTCAGTACTGTTAATGTTACATTAGGTGTTTGATGTTTCATCATTTCAACCAATATTGCGTGAGATAACGAATGTAAAATGAAACCGCTAGGAACACGTTTGAATTCCCTCAGAAGGTGCGGGGGAAAAAATCCACGCGCCATGCCTATTAGCCTGGGTAATTTATTTTGTGTGTGTCAGAAAACAAGAAGGCCAGAAAAAGAATATGGGGCTTTCTTTTCCATTACCAAACATTACAATCTTATTTCCATCACTGCACCGTTAAGTAATTTGCGAAAAGCCAACAGAGTCTGGCGCGCCACGCGCGTGGCGTGTGTTTAAACCCATTACTTTACCTTTTAATCAAACCTCGCGCTCGTGTCAAAACGCGCCGTTTTCGCCATGCATCTCTCTGAGCTCGTTCCAGTTCACCGGATGACCTTGAAAATGTTTGCTCTCCTAAACGTTGTCGTCTCTCTCTCTCTCTCTCTCATACTACACACACACACCATGCAGTGTTTTCATTGCTATAATATCCTTGTTTCAATTCATTTCACTTTTTAAATTGTCATAGTAATTTTTCTCATTCCGACTTGATTATATGAGCTTTTCAGAATATCAACTTGATTTTCATCATCACAGTTATATTCAAAGCGGTCAATAAGTGTAATGAACTTATCACTGTAGGTTGTAACTTTTATCTTAACAATTTAAGGCAGCAATTAAACTCAAATTTAAAGTAGGCAAATAAACTGCTTTTTTGCAGCACACAACTGTGAAAGGTCATTCAGTGAAAATTATATGCTTCCATATATAAATATAATGTATATATAATATCTGTGTAAAGTTATAAACGGTCTCGCTATTAAACACTTATTAGTGTCGCCTTTATGTATCTACTGAAAAAAAAGGTGTAGAAATGTTCAATTATTTACACAGAAACGGCAAGTAAAACATTATAAAGTATGACTGAAATAGTAGCCTGTAGGCTTTTTTAACACTTGGCTAAATTAACTCCATTGGCATGCAATTCGATTTTCAATGAAATAGTTATGTAAATAAGCTGCATACATTTCAATAAGCTGCGTTTCTAATCATTTCAGTAACCGGAAGTCGTGTATCCACCTGAGGAAGTAACCAACAGAACGCTGCTCGAGCGCTTTTCCTTAGGATTCGTATATCGGAGCCTACATAAACAAAACATGAATAACGTCGTTGCTTGACACAATACTTATTTTATATCATATGTGCATTTAACGATTTAAATCAAAATGTATATTGTTTTAACTATATATGTTACTTTAATTAGTTGATTGGCACCAAATGCAGTTTGGTTGCGCGAGAGTCACAACAGAAAATAGCCAGGAATTTATTTTTTGAAAAAGTGGTTCTTCTGAGAGGTACTTAGTTTTAACTTGTCAAGTAAATACCAAGAAATATTTCTTTACACTTTAAAGATCGATTAACAGTTGAAATTAATCATTTAGGTGACTGTTGCCCTGTGTGACGAGCACAAGTGAGAAAACTTACATGCACCCGCGCTTTTAGGATTAGCTTTATTGTTTTTGGAAGGCTTGTGTGTGTGTGTGAGTGTGTTTGGGTAGGTGGGGAGGGGGCATGTTAGTTGCTTTCGGCTGTGATTTATCGCAGTCCCGGGGAACGCTGCTCCCGTTCCTGTCCTAACGCATTTCAGCGCGCGCATCAGCCGTGATTAAACACCTGCTATGGCGCGCGAACAAAGCGCGCTAATCCAATATGTATCTCTGACATCTTAAATATCGTCCAATCCCCCGGCATCACGCGCAGCTTTTCCGCAAGATGGAATTCTAAAACATATTTTTCTAATTTATGGACGGACGATAAATCAAAATTAAGCCGTGGACAATGAAATATACATCAGCGTGCTGAGAACAGGCTTGAAATGCAGCTACAGGCTCGAGCGCGTGCATAGGTGTCGGGTTTGTAGTGGGGATTGTGGTCTTGCTTTATAAAAACATCAGAAGCCATGCTGAAGCCAAATTCTGTCTCTATACAAATCTAAATCTACATCTACATGCAGCGGTTATAACTGCACTGCAAAAAAATTATCCATTGCATTATAGGCCTTAAGTACATAAGAATTATGAATAGCTTTTAGAACAAACGCTGCAACAACTAAAAGAGAAAATGCAATTTCACAATGCTCAATAATTCTGTTTTGTTCAAGGTTCCCAGAATGCACTGTATGAAGTAGGCCTATCTATAATGTTACAGGGTTAATGTTTTACTTAAAGTGAAGTTGTTTTTTGCCATTACTATTTGTTGTTGTTATATGTTGAAGCAAAAAGTGCATTTCTGCGAATGGTAGTTTACTGTAATTGAAGATTGCACATTAAAAGTTCAAAGATCTGGCTCTGTATGAATCTGTTGCATTTATTATCTTTGCTTAGATGCTTGTGCTTTCTTGCAAAGTTTTTTTTTAACCTGTTTATAGTCATATAAACCTAAATCAGCAGTGAGCTAATGAAAACTTCATTCTAAAATCCTAAAAATTCTAAATGTTCTTGATTGAAGTAATTTAAATTTATTGGTTTAACAAGACAAAATGCAAATTGCCTAAACAGAGTGTTTAACTGATGAGAATTAAAACAAAAAAGGAAACTTTTAAAAGAAATTACGGTATTTTACATAATTTACAATAACATTAACTTGACGTTTGGCAAGATGAGTTTACTATTTTTGATCAAATTTGGACCTTGCTGTTTTTTTTCCTAGATTTTTCCTAGACCAAATCCATGTTTCTGCAAGGCATCTGACTTTTGTAAGGTATGAGGCGAGTTTATGCATTTGATATAAATCCTAACTTAATTTGCATGCTCTTTTGTCATTTAGATCATAGGCAGTGAGTCCTATATATACGGTGCTGTTGTTTTCTCTGGTGCTAGATTGCTTGCTCTCAGACAGACATAAAGGAAAGCCATTCTCTCCGGTCACTGTCCCAGTGACGCTTATTATTTGTGACTCTTCAATTCCACAGTTTCCCCGATTTCTCAGCACATTCTGCCCAGTGTATTATGCGCCGTGAACTACTCGGACATCAGACGCGTGTCTGTGGCCCTACAGCCACATAATGGATTCAGCACCCTGTTCTCGTGTTTGGAAACAACCCAACACCGGTGGCCCTACGACCGCTGAAACAAAGAAAATATCTGACCATTGTTTTGTCAGCCCTTACAGGCTTTTATTCTAGATTTCCATGCTGAACGTAGGCCAGGAGAAATGGCTCGGTGCAGAAATAATACATCATCAAACTGACCTAGTTTGCAGGACCGCGGGTGCTTGCGAAGGATAATTGTTTGTAATCATCTTAATTAATATAATAATCATCTAATTTTATACCTCCTAATGAAAATTAAGTGCATTTTGATGCATAAGTTGTAATCAGCAGGCCAAGTAATTCATCTAATGATTTGTATCGGTGTTTATTCAAATAAGCAAACAATTTAATGCATTAATTTATACAGATTAAAACTTTGCAGGCTCAAACAGGGCGGTGGAGGTAGATCTGCAAAGCACTTTTACATTTCAGCACCTAAAAAAAGTCTTTAAACCTGTGCAGGTTGTAAATATTACAGTAAATATAATGGGTCAATGACAAACAAGAATGCTTGATATTATAAAAAATGAGCAGTCTAGCTTAAAATGCATCTCTGTTCCAAAATAAAAATGGTTAAACAGGTGACCAAAGTTGTTTTGCTTAAAATTTGTTCGCTAAGAGTATCATTTGTCTAACTTTAATTTAATGACCGGTGACAATCTCGGTAACTCACAATATTGACCTGCATATTATGTGGCATAATGTAGGCCACAGAGTGTAGATGAAAAATAAGTCCACAATTAATCAAATATAAATAGGTTATGAAGACTTAGTCATGATTTCATGTCCGTGCGGCTAAAATGCAGAAAACAAACATTGGATATAAAATACTGTTTTCATAGTGGGCTCACTGGAATAATGCTGCCATATGTATATTTTGTAATCACGTCATATTTTTTTGGTGATACTCCGAAAGAAAATAAATAAAGAGCTGTTTCTTGCATTCTTGCAGACATGTTTAATTTTTGGTTGTTTAATGTCACATTTCTATTGTCTTTTGCTTTCAGATCTTCTGTGAATCGTTTCTATCAATGCATCAGTCAATCAATCTTCACCAACACCACACGCCATCAGCAACTCCATTTTGTTGTTTCTTCTAATGGAAACGGCTCTCCATGAGAGTTCTGATGAGTTCGAGTGATGAACGAGGACACAGTTTGGTGAGAGTAAGTGAAAATCACACTCTCTTCCTCCACTCAGCGACTTTTATGTAAAACAGTGCAATTAAACAATGTCCTGAAAATGAATGTATGCTAGAAACATGAGGCTCATTTGGCTGATGAATGGCCACACTTTGGATCAAATGCGATTTTAGTTGAGTGTGCATTTAATACTGTTCTCGCTGAAATATTTCAGACTGAATTTCGCTTATTTGAAGATTTTTAAAAAAATATTTAAGCTGTTTTTTTCCCAAAGGTTTAATATTATTATTGTTGACTCCAGTAGTAATAGTAGGCCTATTGTTGTTGTTCCTGATGTACTTTAGTGCAGAAGTCTTTACAGCAGTCGAGTTTTTCTATATCATGGCCGTTTTAGTTGCTTTTTTGAGTGAGAGTGGGCGAGGGAATTTTCATTCCAGATTTCGCCTCTGTTCGGCCCCTGAAACAGGGGGATGTGATCAATCTGCCGCCTATTAAGGCTGTTAATTGATAATGCATACTAATTAGGCAGAGCTTTGGTACTTTAGAGACTTTGAGGAGGTAATTGTCGGCACAAGTCCAAATGTAGTTTAAAAAGCAGTCTGCACGACGTTAAAAATTTGACTCTGCTGGCGGCATAAGGGGCCTGTAATGAACTGCAGCCAGGTTCCAGTGCACATGTACACCAGTAAAAGGTTTGGGGTCAGTGAGAAACTTATACTTTTATTCAGTAAGGATACATGAATTTGATTTAAAGTGACAGTAAATATATTTATAATGTAACAATATGATATATGGTATCCTTTTGGAATTTTCTATTCTTCAAAAATCGTGAAAAACACGATTTTCCCACAAAAAAATAAAGCAGCACAATCGTTAATCAGCATTTTAGAATGATTTCTGAACTATCGTGTGACACTGAGTAATGATGCTAAGAAAATTCAGCTTTGCATCACAGAAATAAATTACATCTTAAAACACATTGAGATAGAAAACACTTATTTTTAAATTGCAATAATATTTCACAATGTTACTGTTTTTACTGTATTTATTATCAAATAAATACAGCCTTGTTGAGCATATTCTTTCAGCATCATTTAAAAAGTCTTTAATGTAGAAAATAATTTTGGGCCACACTTTATATTAAGTGACCTTAAATACTATGTACTCTCATAAAAATAAGTACTTATTCTGGTCATATTGTATTGCAGTATTTGCTGCTATTGAGTTGGGATATGGGTAAAGTTACATTAGAACATTAGAATTTGGTTCTATATTCAAAGCAAGAAATGTTAGGAGCAAGTTAGCCATGTCAAACACAGATGAAGCGTCCTTGCATGAAGGTTGTTTGCATGTTGCGTTCCAACGGCAGGCCCACACAACTTCTCTTCTGTCGTGGTCATCTTGAGTGAGATGCATTTAACTTCACTTGATGTACATCAAGCAGCCCCTGACAAGCATGCATCAAAGCACGCAGCTCTAATTAAACTAGATCAACATGTGAGAATATTTGTTCCTTTTCAGTGTCAAAATCAAGACCCTTTGAACCGTCAATCTCCCGCGCAAATGAGCGTGTCTGTCTGCCTTGTATAGAGGCTGGGTGTGATGTTGTCAAAAGCCGTTGCCATGGAGGTTTGTTGTGGTGCTCGACCCGAATTTGTTCCCCTTTGCTCTGCGCGTCCCTCACAAGTGAAGTCTGTGGCGCGTGTCTGAAGGTTGTCACATGCGGTTTTCTGTCCGAACGGTTCATGGACATCCTTTAAAACGAGTGGCAGAATTAATATTTGTTCAAAACTTCAAAACTAATTCTTTGTAGTGGGAGATTTGCAATCCGCATGCTGTAAAACGCTTGCATACACTGCAAGCAATTACTTCTTAAGATTACAGTGGAGGATGTTTCAAAGAGAATACCATTTTTTCTATCACAAAATGTTGCAGTACTTTCAGTGCAGTTTCTTTGTGAAATTTACTAGTAATTTCTAACTACAAATGCACATCTTAAGAACTCTTACATTATCCACAAGTTAAAGAGTTCAATCAGAACAGAAAGTCTTACAGGTTCACCCAAAAATGAAAATTCTGTCATCATTTTCTCACCCTCGAGTACTTCCAAATCAGTGTTTTTTTTGTTCTGCCGGACAGTGTGTAACAAGGCTGTTTTGGAGCATCACTGACTTCCATAGTAAGGGAAAAAATACTATGGGAATAAATGGTGACCAAAAACAACCTGAAGAAATTCATAGAGATTTGGAATTACTCGAGGGTGAGTAAATGATGACAGAACTATTCCTTTAAATTCATAAAGCAATGCCATTAAATGTTGCATGCACAAATGCATGTCTTTGCATTTTCCAGTGAGAAACTGAACATTGCCAAGGCAAAACAAATATGCTACAGAAGAACATTACTTTCATGCAGTATGAATAGAAGGTACAGTATGCACGCCTCGAAATAAATAAAAAAGTAGTGATGATTTCACACTTATAGAACACATATTATGTTCCCTTTATGTTATTCCTTACATTTTCTTTGTCTAAAAAAATCTTACATTTATCTTTATGAAACTTGAAAACCTGATAATTGTTCATACACAAAAATACTCTCTGTGTTCTAACGCAGTCCAGACTAAAGTGTTTTTATGTTCATTAAAGCCATCAATTAACTGTAAAAATAGCCTTCTGATGGGAATTATGAGAGATTGAGCAAATCAAATTAAATAACAGGTTAAAATAAATATAGCGGGGTCATTGCACCACCAAGGCCTGGTGTAATATTCCTTGTGGTCATAAAATGCACTTAACTCCTTGTTTATCCTCACGTCCAGTTTTTTTTCCCTTGAAAATGTACGAATCTGTTTTATATAGCCTCTCTCTGTCTGTCTCTCTCTCTCTCTCTTTCTCTCTCTCCCTGTCTACCTTGTTTTTTTCTGGATTTGTTTGTTTCCCGCTTTTCTCGTGGGGTGCGTGAAGACAGACAAGCTTGCCAGATTCATTTTCTGATCAAAGCTGTTTGATTTGGTCAATTTTGCCACATTGGAGACGTTCTCTATTACTGAGATAAATAGCCCCGGGCTAACTGTCAACCAAAACTTGTAAGCTAATAAATTATTCCAATTTCTCCCCACCGGATTTCTCCTGGGAGACAGCCTCTAGGAAATACACTTTTTGATTAGTAAATTTGTGTGTGTGTGTGTCTGGACATTCGGATGTGTCGTCTTTGATTAGCGGCGGCCCTGTTAGAGACGAGGGCGGCAGAGGGGCTGTCAGTTGAGCGCAGACTCTAATGCATTATGCATTGACACAACCGGCTTTCTGCAACCTCCCTCTCCCAGAGCGAGCGCTGGCGGACCGGGTTCCCCTTACCTGAAAGCTCCCTCTCTCTCTTTCTCTCTCGCTGTCCCTTTCTTGGCTAACCGGCTCAGGAAATAAAGCATTGTGACAGATCCTCGCTCGCTGCAGACCTGTAGTTATGAGTGCCCAGCTCACACACACTTGGAAGTTGGAAATGGGTTGACTTGAGCTGAAAGTGTGCAATCAGCAGAATAGGGTAGAGCTGTTTGACTGATAGGCTGTTGGGAAATTGATCTCCACCCACTGGCCCGATAACCCCCCACCTGCCCTCTCTCTCTCTCTCTTTTTTTTTTTACGCCTCTCTTTTATCTGTCTTCTTTTCTCTTTTACCTCTTTTTTGCAGGCGCCAGCACTCAACCTGAAACCATTCAGTGCATTGTTGCCAGAAAAATGCTGGTTCTGGCTCTGAAACCTTAAACTTGTTTTTCATTCACCAAATCCAGTTTTCAGAACTAAATGCAAATGAAGATAGATTTCTTTAATTTAGCTTTTAATTTATTTATTTATTTTAATTTAATCAATGTATTATTTACATCTTTTAACACATATTTTATGACTAAATATTAATATATATTAAATATAAGTAAAATGTTTTTATTATTATTTAAAAATACAGCATGTACATATAAATATGCATTTATTACAAAGGTAGAAAAGGTACAAAGTAAAAGCAAAAGATACAATATATTTACAATTTAAACTGTGATTATAACTTTTAAATTATATAAAAATAATATATATATATATATATATATATGTGTGTGTGTGTATGGAAATGGTAAGTCTTACTATATATATATATATATATATATATATATATAAAATGGATTTCTAT
>JAUYWG010000059.1:2996623-3022918 GCA_034779775.1 Enteromius afrohamiltoni
ATATCTATATATATATATATATTCATATATATTGTGTAATCATGTATACTTGACAAAGCTGCATGTATGATTAAAACACAAAACAACAAAAAAAATTATATACTGAAATAAGTCATTAGTTCTGATTATAATATTTAAAGGAATTAAATGTATTCCTGTGATGAAAAACTGATTGTACAATATTACTACACCAGTCACATGATGATTATAATATTCCTTTATTGGTTTTAAATTTCTATTATCATCCAAGTCGCAAACCATTTCATATTTTTGTGGAAGCTAAGATTTGTTGTTTAGACCTGAGTTTGAACCACTTTTTTTTTTTTTTTAAGCGGGAATCACCCAAGAGCATCTCAGTGCAGCGCCGGGGAAGGATTGTACTCTATTGTTTGTTTTGGGCAACGGAAGTGTCCTGGAGCTTGAAACTGGCAGGGTAGGAGGGGGTAGTGAGGCTGGGTGTAGCTAAAAAGGTGCCATTGTCCGGTGAGATCCAGTTGAGAAGTTATGGAACCGCCCGTCTCTTCAGTCTCTTATAGCATAGTCTTAATATTAACTGTTTATGTCCTGAACTACAATGAACTTTCTTTTCCACACTATTCAGCACCAATCCCGCCATGCAGCCAAATTCACTGGTTAATGTTAGGGTCAGGTGTAGGGTAGATTTAGGGATTAGCATAGTGTAGGAAATTAACAGGATGATTGACACAACCAATAAAATCTTTAGAATCATCTGTTTGCGGTGAAGTTGATTGGGAGAAAAAAAAAAAAAAAAAAAAGCGTCAATGGGAGGAAGCCACACCCTATTTTGGAGCTCCCACCCCATTTGGGAGTTCCCGCCCCCATTTGGAGATCTCCAGGCTGCAGTTCTACCCTTCTCGAATTTTTGGTTGACAAAGTTCAAAAGCACTTATTTAATATAAAATTTTGTAAACATTATAAATGGTCTTTACAGTCACTTTTAATCAAATTAATGTTTTTATACAGAATAATTTTAAAAAATAATGTACTGATCCCAAAAAGTACATTTAGTAGTGAACACCGATCTATATAATGACTGGATCGCTAATTGTGTTATAAACTACCGACAGCCAGTGAAGCCACCAGAAGTGTTTGATCCGCCATCTTACTATTCCCTACCGGCAGAGAGCACCACTGAGTCACAAGCAAAACCCTGACGGAAAAATCACCCGATTTGCAGCAAATCAGTCACACAGGATTCATTTTTATGTTATGTGTATGTAATTAAATTTTTACTTCAAATGATCGGCAATCTTTTGGGCCGGATAAGTGTTATATTTCAGTCGTTTAGGTGGGTGTGTCTGCAGTGCACTACACAAAATATAACCTATTCCTTCATGTACGAGTTATTCAACACGAAAGTATTAGTATCAGATGTTTATTTGAATATACAGTTAATAACACAATAGCCTCTGTTGCTGCATGTTGCACTGAAATGAAATAAAGCTTGAAATAAAGCTTCACGTTTGTACTGTATGCAATTAGCATTTAAATAAATTATGATGTGTATACTATAATTTTTATTTCCTATTAATTTAATGGAATGTATGGGAGCAGTGAGGAATACCAATATGGCAGCGGGGCGGCTTCACTTATATGATGTCATGAGCAATCCAGTTCTCTATTATAGATCAGCGGTAGTGAATACTTTTTTCCGTACCTCTCACTCCAACTCGCCTCAAATGGTCTATCTTCAAATGAGCCAATGAATAAGTCAAATCCTGAACCTACAGTGAAAGTAAGAGCATACGATCAGCTCCACCATATATATACACGATATATATCGCCCAGTCCTAGATCAACGCACCCCTTTTTGAGACCCCGGGCTGTTGTGCCCTCGTGAACATAAGCTCAATTCAACGACAGCAAGCACTAGAAACCCGGAAAGTTGTTTTGGATTTAAAATAAAATACTGAAAACTGAGACTCAAGATGATAGTTGGCAAACTACACTTCAAATAGGAAATCATGTTGAGGAAGACTGAGTGAGAACTAACAAACAAAAATCTCTGTGATCTCAAAATGCAGTGTGCATCTCACCCCTCCATCAGGACAGGAAGCCCTATCCGTGTTCTTCACCGACTTCCTGTTTTTCCAATCTTTGTTCTTCCTCTGTGGCGTCTGCTCCACTTGGGGGTGTGTAGGCACCTCTATCCTAGAGTGGAATTGGTATTTTCCGCTTTCTGGGTCGTAGTAATAGTACATGCCTGTGTTAGCGTCATAGTACAGCTGACTGGACTGAGGGAAGAGGAAAAAACACATTAACACAGGCGATTACACTAACAGCAGTCAAGCATCCCAGGAGTAGAACATCTTACAGAGTCGTAGTAGAATCCAGTGCTGTGGTCGTAGTACATGTCGGAACTTTCATCGAACACAAAGTTGGTCTGGTTCAGCGCTTCCTCTGCTGCTGCTCTCAGCATGTCTGCTATAGAGCCGCTTTCTCCAGAGGCCTCCTGAGAACATGTCTGCACAGTCAACAAACCAGCTAATAATTACTACTTAAAATAGTAAACTGCTTATATTTGTTTTATAGCTGAATATTTATCCATTTCGGTGTATTTTGAATTGTTCTGATTTAGGTATATGTTGGGTGGTTGACTAAATTATTTGTTTGTTTTTAATTATAATTGTAACTTTTATTTCTTTGCTACATTCGTGCTTGAGTTATGTCAAGTTTCTGTCCATTTCTTTCAATTTCTTTATGATACGTTATCAATTTAGCTTTATTGTTGATTGTTTTCAATACACGTTGGACTGTTTTGGCTATATGTTTGAATTAGTTTGTCTACAATCTGGCCATATTATGATTTCTTTGAGATATGTTTTATCATTCTAGCCATAATATATCTTGTTTTGACTATACATTGGATTATTTTGGCTACTCTGTGGCATTATTATATATTTTATTAATGATTTAGACCTCATGGTAGATCATACTGGCCATATTTTAGACTTTTGGTGATATTTCATCTAAAAAAAATACAAGTCGATACAAGTCTTAGTAATAAATAACACTTAAATAAGTAACACTTCTCATACTTCTGTCTGTGGAAGATCAATTAATTCATTTGGTAGCTCAGGATTGGCTGGTGCCGTCTCAGCTGTTGTGTGATGCTCCTCAGTGGGTTCACAATATCCTTGAGTTTCCATGACAACATTGTCCTGTGCTTCTGCTGGTGCCTCTGTTCCAGACTGGTAGTACCCGCCATAGTAATAATTATAATAATCTGTTTGAGGAAGAAAATGACATTTAATTAACACAACAATGCTGCAAATGACAGGAATGTTAACAAAGAAAATATTAGAGAAATCCAACCTGTCTCTGTCCATGTATACTCCTCTGTCTGAGTCTCAGCATCCATTTTCTCCCTCTCTCTCTTCTTTCGCTCATGGATTTCTGCACTCAGTTCGTCAACCTGAAGAAACACAGACACAACCCAGTTATAGAAAATGATCTTTTGCCAAGACGTTTGTTTTCTTTCTGGAAGCCTCAAATGCTCCTTAAACCAACCACTGTCTCTCTTCTCCTTGAGCACCTGGCTCACCTGCCGTCTGAGATCTTCATTGTAGCTTTCCGTCGTCTTCTGGAGCCGTTCGCTCTGGCTGAGCTGCTTCTGTAACTTCTGAAGTTCATCTTTACATGTCTTCAGCTCCTGTCGCAGCGTGTCTGCTTGTGATCTCAAAGACACAAGCTCTCCTTCCAAACCCTGATCGCTGGATTCAGGGTCTGGGTTTCCTTCTGCAGCCATTGCTGAGGATGTTCTACCTAAAAATGAGATTAGAATAAGAAAGCATAGCTGTAAGTATAGAATTTGGATTAAAATATTAAGAACTAAAAGAGTTAAAGATACTTTAATGCATTTAAAAATACTGGCTGTACTGTAAAAATGAAGAAAAAAAAAAAAGACTTCAGTTTCACTTTTTATGTCAACAATTATCTTGTTTGTTACTTTTATATAATGTTACTACCTAAGAAAAAATGTAAATATATTATAGTACATAAAACCAGCTGCGTATCAGTGTTTTCAGGTGTTTAAATAACTTAAACACTCTTAACTACAATAACCAATCAGTTAAGGATACGTTAATATAAATAAAATTCACATTCATACGCAAAAAGCATGCTGAAGCAACTGAAAAAGCTGCATTTTCAAATGGCGATAATCTGAGATAAGCAATCAAAGGCCTTGACTTACTGTATATAATATACGATATGATAAGAATACACGAAACATCTCATAAGCAGTGTTTTTAGTTTTATATCGCATTATCCTCACTCGTATTTAAATCAGCCGTCTTCCCTGCGCGTTCCCAGATTTCCTGCGCGCGCGTCAATCTGTAAATCAGAGATAAACATCACATGACCACCGTGCACCGGACACATATTCGTGTAGATGTTTGTGTGATCGTAAAATTGCGTTACAGGGAGAAAATGTGATGAACTTTAATTCCACTTCAACGGTCGCTGCCATACTTTCACTTTGAGACGTCATGGCTTACTTACTCCCGCGTCACGTCCGGTTTTTCTATGGCGCCACAGCGCCCCCGGTGTAGAACCACTGATCTATAAAAGTCTAGAACTAATTGAAGTGCGTTTGCCCGAAATGACAACTTGTTACATAAAGACATATTGATTAATTTGGATTTATTTACCTGTTACCAACCCTGAGCGATTTGTTTATCAAGAAATTACAGCAACAATACAAATACATTGTTATATAGGTAATTTATAACTTCTTTTCTTTTTTAAAAATAAAACACTAATTGTTGCCCAATTACAACAATAATTCTTCTTCTTATTATTATTAATATTATAAACAATAAAACGATAAAATAAAATTATTGTGATATGTTTTATCCCTGTTTCAAAGTGCATTAAATAATTATAACGTCAAACCTAAATAATGGAGGCCTGACGTCCTCAAAAAAAAAAAAAAAAAAAAAAAAAACGTACGAAGATTTTTAATGTAACTCCTTTAAACTAGCACTAAATCTGTTGTGTTGTTTTTAGTAACGCATCTATTTACTGAAACCCATTGCGTGACGATTTTATTTTGGGCAGCAGAGGGCAGTACAGCCAGTGAAATTACACCCTATCAATCCTTTCAAAGAGATATAAAAAAAAAAAAAGATCATTGATTTCTTTGTGTTTTAATCTTTCAGTCTAAAAAGTTCTGAGTTTGGAAGCCAAACTGTGACGTCCCTCATTCAGGATATGAGACTAAATCATGTTTATTCTCACACCTGTGTCAGGCTGCAAGGTGAAGAGGAGACCACAGGTGCATTTAATATAAAAGAAGCTTACAGGGCCGTAATAGACAGGAAATAGGAAATCAAGAGATTTATACCACCTCGCTTTCCTTCACATCGTTTGCATATGCTGCCTCAAGCTAATTGGTATTTGCATAAGAAGTTTTAACGTAAGTCCCATAACACAATGCGCTTCCTTGACTGGTAAACAAAACTATGAACTTGATGCATACACGAGAAACTTAACTTAATGAGAGCGGGTTGTTCATCACAGGAATGAAGTGTTTATTTAATTACTACACTATAGTTGTGACTTCATTAAGTTGACAGGTTCAGAATGTGTCATCTGTGCACACACACATTGAACAGCCGACTTTCATTAATAACACGACGTGTGAGTGTCATGACCTATGATTAAACCCTTCCTGTAAACAGTACGGTAAAGTAAACCATCCATCTTACCTGAGTTATGCAATATTTCCATGTTGATTAACGTTGCTTTGAGCGCAGCATTAGCTATGAGCAGATCGATGTAATTAGTGGTAGCCTATTTGTTAAATCAAGCATCATAACCACTGCTTACTTAGGGTTAGTGGTTTAACCCTGTAAAGGCTACTTTATATTTGATATGCACATTTTTAAAGCCTCTAAATTATCAGCATGCTGGAAAGCCCATTGCACACCTGCTCTTACATGCCTTCTATTGCATGATTGCTACCGTTACATTGATTCATGCAGCAGACACTTTTATCCAAGGATCACCGCAAACTATTCATCATAAACGGGCAAATTATACTTTTTTAAATATACTTTAAGCAATTGAAAGGCTTTACAATCCACCTTAAGGTAATGGTGTGTTTCTTTCTGCTTTGAAGCCATAGTGATTTTTAAATATGAAATTTTTTGAAACAAAATATTATAACGTTATCTAGCTATTTATCAGTTTCTAGAAAAGGCATGTTATGCCATCAAGCATTTTGAGGAACATTTAATGGCTTGTCTCTCAGCCATTATTTCACTGCATTGCATTATAGATATTGCTCCGACAATAAAAACTACAGAGCTATGAATATAAAACATTTTTACATTAGGTAAATTATTCGGAAACAGAGTGACCAGTGATATTCACATGATTATATTTAAGTATTCTGTTATAAAGATCTTTATAACAATCAGTAAATAATCAGTTCAGCTCAGTTTAATCCTCTAAATAAAACTAAGATGTTTCCTCCATGTTCACACTATATAATTCTTTAGGAGTCATAAAAGTCTGAATCATGAAGTGTGATTCTCAACAAATAACACACTTTTACGTTTGTCTGATCAAATTCAGTGCACTGGTTTACTGTAAAGCAACAATAAAAAAATAATGGCATGAAATGGAAATTGTGGTCATCTTCTCTTCTGTTTTGTGATGAATAATCAAGTTAGGCAACTTCTTTCACCTCCACCCATGAAAATTCACCAAACAGCTGTGACCTTACCTTAATAGTCCATACAAAAATTGCAACCATGTAACAAGATAGAATGCACACAATAGAATGTTGGTTGCTATGGCAACTGAAACTATTTAATGGCATTTTAAAAGTAGAGAATGTAAAGGTTTGTGCGTCATTGAGTCAAAGGTCATAAGGTCAATGCTTGCACCTGGGATGAAACCTAAATAGTATCTCAACTATCACCCGTCTGTGTGTTTCTTTATAAATCTCTGCAACGGATAATAATTTTTATGTGTTTTTTTCAAATACGCTCACTGTCAGATTGTGCTATCAAATAAACAATTATAAAAAGGAAGCCGCAGGGATAAACACAACCACAGAGATTGTTCTGATAGGATCCGCCTCGTTCTTTTATTCCGCGCACCAAGAATTCAATCAGCGTTTGTTTGTGCATGGAATTGCTGCTTATTGTAGTGTCATAAACGACGAAAGAGTCCCGTTGTGCTCTCGGATTCAAAATGCAAATGCTCTGTCTGATGAGCTCAGACCGTCAGGGCTGTTGTACCATTTTGCTGTGGATTAACCTGTGTGTGTGTGTGTGTGTGAGGAAGAGTGTGAATTTGCTGGTGTAAGATGTTGTGTATGTGTGTGTGTGTGTAGAAAGAATGTTTACTCTACCCTGTCCTGGAGCCAAGCATATCATGCCCACAAGTGAAGGCTCTGCAGGACTAGCATTATGATGACATGGAGCTGTGCGTAACAACAACGTCATCCTGGCGAGGAACAGCTCTCCCAAAAATACAAAGCACAGAGATAAAATCACACTAAAGCAGCTCATATCCCCCACTATCAAAACTTCCATCAGTTTTTCCAGTCCCCCTGTAATATTTGTGAGTATACTGTAGAGCCATTATCACAAGGACAGGACTCACTTACATTTTAATATTACTTAGAATTTAATGGGATGATTATATTTAAGTTTTATTTGTGGTATTTAAGGTTTGTTTATGGCTCAGTTTGAGATGTTTCTACTAAAAAAAAGGCAAAAATAATTTAGCTATGTAGTATTTTTGCCAATAAATATACTAAATATACATGCACACGTTTACATGTATTCACTGAAAAAACGTTTTTTAAAGTAGTCTTTAACATACATATATTATATATACGCTACAATAATAATAATACATTATTAATAAAAAAAAACATTTAATTTAAAAAAAGAGAAAAAAACTGACCACATTTTAGCTGTTCTACTTCATTGTTTGAGTGAGAATTTTTTACACATTTTTTCCCCAGTATATATAAAGTATAAGGACACATCCTTTAATGAAATCTCAAGATTTGTCCTAATATAATGTTGATATCATTATATCTCTAGAAGTCTGAGCATAAAACATGTCACTTCCTGTTGCCAGCAGGTGGCGCTATGACTATAACTGAATATGGTCATGTAGATCTCTTTAGGTCTGGACTCTTAAAAAACATGTTAAGTCTGGGGCAGGTCGGACATTGTCTGCCTGATTTATACTGTAACAACTTCCAATTTAATATCAAAACATGAATGTTTGTCAGGCCACCATGGACACGCCCTTCAAGGACAACTCAACTCTTTAACAACTCTGATCTGTTTAAATCTCTAGGAGGAGTTTGATTAATAAATACAATGCATAAAACGTGTTGTACATGGGTCTACTGATTTTTGTGCATGTAATGTATGTGAAACATAGCTCAGACTTAACTTTACAGTCTCGAAGAGACAAACAAGTATCAAAAATGTTATTATGAAAAATAGCTAAAACCCTCAGTTTTAAGATGACTGACTATAAACTTTTCATTAACTATGTAAGTAAATTATGGATTTTTGATGAGAGGTGTGATATTAACAAAACAGTCTCATGACCAGTTCGTACATATTTTACAAGGTGGCTAATTCGTACGACCTCACTCATATGAATTTGTACAATTTGTCTAAACCCCAGTGATGGGTAGGTTTAGGAGCGAGGTTAGGGTTAACCCTAATTTTATATGAATTTGCAGCTCAAACTATATGTATGATTTAGCAAAAAATGTATGAATTGTATGAAGGAGTGAGGTCCTATGAATATGTACAAATTACTGTGAGATCGGGCTGGATATTACTTAAAAGCTTCTATAAAATAAATAAAAACAGGGAAAACCATCAGAATTACAGCATATTTAGTGCTTTGAAATATTTGAAAAGTTTAGGCATTCTGTTAAACACAACCCAGGCTCACTGGAAATATGCGCCTCTACATGCATTTTCAACCTGATCTCACGGCAATTCGTACATATTTTACGAGGTGGCTAAATCGTACAAATTTGTACGACCTCACTCGTACGAATTCATACGATTTATTCTAAATCGTACATATTTTACGAGATGCCAATTCGTAAGAATTTGTTTGAATTACCTAAACATAACCCTGCCCCTAAACCTACCCATCAGGTGGTTTTAGACAAATCGTACGAAAATTAGTACGAATTGGCACAAATTTGGCACCTCATATGAATATGTACGAATTGCTTGTGAGACTGTGTTGGACTGGATTTTTCGCCGCAGCTTCAGAGTGAGATGTCCAGAGAGTGGCGCTAAAACATACATTTAATACGTAACCGTGGCACGTTTGTATTAGGTTGGTACAGGTACGTATTGCAGTGTTTTAATAATGCTGCTCGAGGTGCATTTTGTGAACGTTCAGAATTCAAATATAGCATTAATGCTCATGTTGGAAATATCCTCTACACCAAACCTAAACCTACCCGATAGTGTTAAGAAATGTAAAAGTAATTTAAAAGCATATTCCCTGATGCAGCCATGCTATTTTTACTTCCTTATGCTGATTTGAGCTGTTTTGTCAGACAGCATTCTGAACTGGTGTTTTTCACCTCCTACATGCAACGCTGTATCACGTGAACTACCACTGGAAAACTCTGTATAGGTATGGTTTTTTTCAGTTTTGCAGAAATGTATGAAGAGGCACGTATTTCCAATGAGCCTAGGTTGGTTAAATAACTACCGTGTTAACCTAAGGAAGAACTTGATCAAATACATAAATACTGACGTGAAGTTTTAAGCTCACTTTTTCCAAAGTTCAGTGACTACGCTGACTGGAGAAAGGATTCTGGATCTCTAGAAAGGTCCGGCATTCGTAAGTCTTCTGCTTCATCAGACTCATGTTCAGGCTGATGGACGCAGCAGATGAAGTGCCAGAGGGCGAAGAGGCTACAGCCAGAATCAGACCTGAATATCATGAAGGATCTATATTTAGAGATCCCATTACAGCCTTTTTTAGACACATGCAGAAGACATGCACCAAACACACACGTCAAAACCCACTGACTTCTCTGTGAGTGTGTGTTCCTGAAGATTCATTGTGCATTACAATGACCCGTTGTTGTCCTTTGGCTTATTTCCTGTCTGGCCTCGTTTTTAATTTTTTTTTGGTCAGTGTTTCATGACTTTTTTTCCCCTTGGCTGTTTATGCTGTTGGTTTTTATGTTGGTAAGGTGTCAAACCTGTGTCAGACTGAATGAAGCGTCTCGCTGCAGGGAAGCTCACGGCCCGTTTGATGAATGCACTGTTGTGTTACTATCAAATGCCAGATTCAAGTCAATCACTGAGGTGTTTCCTCTCTTTCACCCCTGGGTCTGTGGACTCATGGAGGGCCGTGGAAATCCTGCAGTGGAGCAGTGAACAGATGCACTGCCACTCAGTTAGTCATTTTGGGAGGTTTTTGTAATAATAATGTGATTGAAAATACATTGATATTGTGAAATAATATTACAAATTAAAATAACTTTTTTTTTATTTGAATATATTTACATACAATATCAATGTATTTATTTGTTATTTATATTTATCTTAAATTCTTCATGGTTTGATTCAGTCAAAAATATATAATAGTCATATAATTGATTAGAAAGATATTTAAAAAGATAATGCCACATTATATATGTTCAATGTATTTATCTATCTTTTTTGTTTTCTTTTACTGTTCTTTTACTTTTACTGTTTTCTTGACAGTAGATTATATAATTTAGCTTGTATCTTGGTAAAACAAAGGTTTCAATACATGTATTTCAGCTAAATTTAAATAATAAAAATTAGCTGATTAACTCTCAAAAAACTGTTTTTAAATGTAGCTAAAATTAATTGTTTGCAACCACTTACCATAAAACAATTAGTAGCACTTTTTTTCAGCGTAGCTCTTTTTTTCACCTAATCACCTAAAGACAAAGAAACAAAATATATCATTCAAAATAAAGTTTTTGCTCACTCACTTTCACAGACATGCCAGGCTCTGCCCCCACCCAATCACAGCACTCCCTCTCTCCGGAATTCTGATCACCGCCACCTGACAATCATCACCACACTAATTCAGAGCACTTCAAAAACAGCCACCACACCACAGTCAGCGTCCGTTCTCGTTTGCATGAAGTTGGACTAATTCCCTTGCTCCCTGAACTTGCTATTGTTAAGATACTCACCTTATACTTTCCTTTGTGCTCTCCTATGTTCTAGTGTGTCTCCATCATCTCCAGGTTCCAAGTGTCTGTGGCTGTCTCCTCGTCTCTGTGTTACTCCATCGTCTCCAAGGATCTGTTGATACAAGGACTGTGTTAATTTCCAGATTGCAATTTTCTAAGAACCTGATTACTCACCGGATTCCCCGTCTCCTCCTGTTGTCTCTTCACTGCTGTGTTTAAATAAATACTTCTTATTATTACTTACCCTCCTTGTTGTGTCCTCTTCCATAACTCATACAGTATGTGTGTGTGCTGTGTATATTTATGTATATATATATATATATATATATATATATATACAAACACATGGATGTAAATAATATAAGAATATGTATATATAATATAAATTAAATGATTATGAATATATAGATCTAAGCACATGTAAATATTTTCAAAATATATATGTGTGTTTTTATATATGCGTAATAAATATACACAGTACACAAACATTTATTATGTAAACAATAAGATATTCTGGATGTGATAATTAGTTTGAAAGCACTGATTTAAACAATAATAAAATCGCACCCTTAGTGAGTTTAACAGGATTCTTTCAAATAAAAAACATTGTTTTTGTTCTTAAATTGATGTTGTTCTGTTAACTTAGTTATGACATTAATTGCACCTCATTCATGTCAAGTCAACAAATCTCACCCCGAGTCACCTGAAGAGAATTTGAGAACTGAAATTATTGTAAGAGTCTACTTTGCAACATCTGTACACTGCCTTCAGGTAAAGCTGTGTTTATCTGTGAAATCTTAATTTGCTCTGAACGACTCTCCTCTCAGATGAGCATCAGCTTTGGGCCAAGTCGATGTTTCACGCAAGCTTGATTTTCTCTGTTTGAGCTCTGATTGGTGAACACGTGTGTGACACATGCTCACAGATCCAGAGCATTGATCAAATCTCCTCTGAGATGAGATGGACACCGACAGTCAGAGAAGCGTGTAAACCGCAGTGATTTGTATGTGTGTGCATTGGTTTCTCATCAATTGATCTTGACAGCAGGATGCATGCTTGTGGAGTGTTCACTGAAGAGTGTCAGTGAATTAGTTTTTTTTTGCATGTAACTGTGTTTTATTGACGGCTGTGTGATTTAATCCTCGAATATGTTTGACATCTGAGACCAGAAAATGGTTCCTGGTCGACGTCATCAATAATTAGGGCGATGCATATACGTGCGGTGCATCTCGGTGGTTTACAGACAAATATAACAGTGCATGCACTGCTGACTCCTCAAACGTTCATAAGGGGGTGATATCTCTGAGGGGCTGTGTGGATCACTTCCTCATGAGCCGCTACATTAAATACATTACACCTATTATGTCTCTGCAGCTTTATTTATTTACCTCTGCTCTTCTTCTGTAGGAAGAATGAAATACAGCTTCAAGACATCATTGGTGTGGTGAATTATGTTAAGGGTATATATAATAAATATTACACAGATATATTATATAACCACTTTTATTTTGAATGCAATCTTGATTAATCATTTGATAAAATTACATGTGCATATATATTTTATATATAAATATATTTAATACAAAAAATAAATATATATATATATATATATATATATATATCTTCTCTTCTCTTCTCTTCTCTTCTCTTCTCTTCTCTTCTCTTCTCTTCTCTTCTCTTCTCTTCTCTTCTCTTCTCTTCATCAGGTCATCTCAGTGTCATCAGGTTTAGAGTGGCCTGTGTGTTTATGTGTGTGTACCTCAGGCTATATGTCTCCTCTGAAACCTTTGGACACATCACACACATTTCTCTCTGTCTCTTGCACACACACACACACACACACATGGGTTTTAGATCGGAATCTAGTTACATCTGTTTTATAGAAAGCAGTTTGAGTGCTTCAGCGTCATATTACGTCATCATTATGCTAATATTCTATTAGTGTTACATTAGTATCTCTGGAGTAATTCAGTGCTGGAGGCTTTCAGATGTTTATAATACACAACGTCTCAAATAGACAGCCTCTCAATAAAGGCGAGTGCTTCTGTGTGTCCCATCATCGTCCCTGAAACAGTGAACCATTAAAATGTGTAATTCCATGTCTGCCAGTTATGAAACGCCCTCTACCCCTCATTTACCAAAGGGCACTGCTTTATTTACTTCTGCATGCAGATACTGGCCTCTGTTTATACAGCCTTTATTCCCTCTCTTTCGGTCACATCTCTCTGTTTCTGGTTGAAGTGTTTGTAAGAGCCTCTTTTATAAACTCTCTCTTTCCGTTCTCACACATGCACACATGCACACATACACATGTCATTCTGACTGTGTGTAGGCCTCTCATAGAGAAATCACTCATGTTCGTCATTATTGCATGAAGAGTCGGTGTGTGACCTCGTCCAGCAGTCCCTCATCAAATGCTCCACTTTATGTGTCAGGATGAGCATTTCAAAGAGAATTGAACACAAAACCTGTCACATGGAGCATCTGAGCCTTTTTACAGCTCCTGCATGTATTGTGATGAAACGCTTTTTGGGTTTAATGTCACATTGTACACTTAAAGGTTGAAATCTAAGTCAGTATTTGCTGAATATCATCATCACATAATAATGAACAAAGAAGTTTTATGAAATTTATTTACTACACTATGAATGAAGGTTATCTTTCTACCTGGTCTCCTGGCATAAACGTACCTGTGTGCACTTTTTTAGGGAGACACAAAATATGTACCAATAAGTACATATTACTGCAGTTTTTTTTTAAAGAATGAACACTAGCGGCAGTAAACTCAGACACCTTTTAGATTAGATTCAACTTTATTGTGATAGTGCAGAAAATAAGTAGCCAATGAAATGCAGTTAGCATCTAACCAGAAAGTAAAAATACACAATATATAAATAAATATCTATTTGTTATAAATATGTGTATATACATCACACTTTATGGCAACTAGTGCAAATATGAGGTAGCCTAGTAGAGACCTGCTTAATTAAAGACTGTGAATACAATGTAAGTTGCAAGGGAAGTATAAACAGAAGGTGCATTATATAGTCAGGTGTGTAAAGTTAAACATATGGTCATACATATAAGGCTCATGACCAAAGTGCAAATGTCATCAGGAGGTAGAAAGGTGCAAGGTGGTGTGCAAAGTTTTCACACAAATTTACAGAGTTTCTATTAATTAAGCAAAATTTTCGCACAGTTACTTTAAGAATATCATGTTATGACTCCATAACTTCATAAACTGATGGTTTTGAACATTAGCATTAAACATATTCAGCTTCATATCTAGGTTTTCATAGACGGTAGGTTTGTTCGGTAGTTCACGGAGTACAGATGAGGAGCTACGGTTCAAATCCTTTCAAAGGGCATATTTCCAACATCATAGGGCATTAACTTTTAGCAACAGACCACGGATATTTCAGTTATGAACCACTGCAATACATACCTATATCAAATAAAAATGTGCCAGGATTCACATATTGAACCTGTGTTTTAGTGCCACTCAGTGGACATTTCTCTTTGAAACTGCGGCAAAATGTGTTGTAAGACATTTAAAAACGGTGCTGTGCAAAAAGTAAACAGAGGTAAAAAAAAATTATGAGACTAGGTTGTTATCTTTATATACCAATAGAGGTTATGTAAAATGAAAAAAAGATGCCTTTAGATTATTGAAATGTTCACACTAAGAAAAATGGAATTGTTCACCGAAAGCTTCCAAAAGTGGATGTTTTAATCTATGACATAGAGTACTGTTTGATAGATTTGAAAGTGCAGATAGTAAACATTTTTGTATACTTTACATTCATCATAACAGAATGGAGTTGAATAAAAACCTGTCTCTTAAGATCTGGAATTGCTGCATGCAAAATGAGCTCAACACTAATTTTTGTACCATTACTAGATTTGCATATTTTCTTTGGACTCTTAAAAGGCAGTGCATGTAAATAAATGAGAATGAATGATTTCACCTTCAAACCTGGTTCACTGCAGGCGTTTGATGTTAGTAGTAACAGAAAGTTTATGGAGATTTTCATTTGCTGAACATATGCTACTTTTCAAAGGTTTGGGGGGTCAGTAATATTTTTCTGCAAGAATTTAATCACCAGTATATATGCATTATAGCGATCAAAAGTTACAGTAAAGACCTTTATCATGTTATAAAAGATTTCTGTTTTAAATAAATCCCAAAAATATTAAGCAGCACAAGTGTGATAATAATAAGAAATGTTTCTTGAGTGGAAAATTGGCAAAGACACAGAATCATGTGACACTGACGACTGCAGTAATGATGCTGAACATTGAGCTTCACCAATACAGAAATTAATTATATTTTACAAATGCATAAGAAATAGAAAACAGTTATTTTATCGTAAATATATTCCACAATATTAGTGTTTTTACTGTATATTTGATCAAATAAATGGAACCTCAATCGGCATGTAAGCAAAAACATCTAAAAATCGTACCTGGACACTTGTTACAGATAACTTCAATATTTTATAATTTTACAGCCTTTTTAATATTTAATTTGAGTCTGATTAAGTTTGCTATTATTTAAAGTGTGTGTCTGGTGCATGTTTGGGTTAGCATTTTCTTTTGTGTGGTTAGTTCATGTATAGCATACTTTTATACCTTTTTATAATAACCTTTCTACCCTATTTAACATCTCCACTTGTTTTTATAAATCGGTATTATAAATGATCTCTTCCAAGTTCTCATCTGCTGTGTCACAATGAACACATGGTTATATTTTTCTGACATCATCATACCATTCAAGAACATCTCATAAACACATCCATCATATTTATCCTAACAAAGACGAGACTGGAGCCAAAACGCTCCATGCTGTACACATGTGTGTGTATGTGTTTGCTTTTCTCACAGCTGAATGATTGCCTGTTTGATGGATTTGTTCTCTTTTTTCTGTTTATCTAAGCAAACTGATGCAGCATAATCCAGTATTAACTTCGCAAGAGGTGTTCTGTTATCTCGAATCCTTATGAACCAGTTTGTAGAAATAAATAAAAATTGTGTTTACAGGGATGCATTTACAATCTAAAGGTCAAGTAAATACGTTAAAATAAAAGAGTATTATCATGCAAATACAAAAATTCTGTCACTAGTTACTAAATTTTAAACGTAGTAACATTACTGCGAGGAAGGACATTAGAACATATGTTAGGACATATATTGCAAATTGTTCACAAAATACAATGTATATTAATCTACTTATAACAAAGTTCCAACTGTTAAATGGAAAGTTTAGACAATTTAACATATATTCTAGTAGGAGAATTAATATGCATACCTCATTTCCACTGCATGTGCATTGCTATAAACACAATTCTTGTTTGTTTTTGTTAGCTGAGTCAGAATTTCCATTTTCTGTGGTCATCGATATGCCGTCGATTACTTGTATTAAATCCCAAACATTCCTTTAATCTCTATGAAATGCTAATAAGTCATTCTTGAAGCACAAAGAAGCCACAGAGACACACTCAAATGACTCTTCAGTCGCTAGCGATTTCAACAATCTGCGCTCACTGAGGGCCAACGGAAATACATTCCTATTTAGACAAGTTCATACATCTTTTTCCTTAAAGCATGTTCAATCAGTGAATAAGTGTGTGTGTGAGTGATATCCTTGGAGAAATGGAAGATTAACGCTGTAACAGTGGCCTCCTATCTGCCAAAGTGCGTCATTCTTTCTTCTCTCCCGCTGTACTCTCCACTGCATGGATGCAAGAATGAAATAAACGAAGCGGGGGGGAAGCCGCACAGTTAGCCGGGATCAGTCAGAAATTTGGGTCGGATTCCAATAAACACATATCACATGGCGTATAGTAGGTCGTAAAATAACGAGCAAGCACATGGCAAAGTGTATTAGGTTTCACAGAGATCTGCAGGTTTGAGCTCAAATGAAGAAGCAGTCACAAGCACAGGTGCAAATGAGAGAGATTACAGTCATTTAACTGGTTTAGCCTTTTTAAAATAGATTTGGCCTAAAAACATCTTGAGCACTGGAAATGTAAAAAAAACTGTTACTATTGGGACTAAGACGTGTTGATCCATTCCCAGGGCTGTATTTAAAGACATTGTACGAAGGAAGACACTCAATATGCAGCGATTAGACTAACAAACATGGACACTTTTTAAGCGTGAGACAAGAGGGTTGACGAGGAGGCGGAGCTGATCAATTGCTATGGGAATTAACAAGGGGCAGAGACTAAACAGGGGAAACACTGAAACAGTTGGAAACAGGAACAGGAGCCAGACAGGGCAGTGGAGGCAGCAGAGATGCCCTCCAGAGCGGAGTTGGCGGCATAGGTGGGACAGAAACTCTCCAGTGTGGAGCAAAAGGAGCAAACTTCTGGCCATGATGGGGCAGAACGAGGGTTCAAAGGCCCCCATTGCCATGACAGGGCAGGACAAGGACTCAGAAATAGCATCCATAGCCGTAACAGGGCAATGTGAGGGTTCTTTGGTGGCCCTTCTGGCTGTGACAGGACAGGACGCAGCCAGACAAAAGTTAAACGGCCTCTGTGGCCGGGACTAGGCATGATGAGAGCTCATGGGCAGCTTCCATAGCTGTAGCAGGGCAAGACAAGGATTCAGAGGATTCACAGTGACTTCCATAATCCTTAAATGGAAGATGTATGGGACAACCTTCCTAGAGCTGGCCGTCTGGTCAAACTGAGCTATCAGAGGAGAAGAGCCTTGGTGAGAGAGGAAAAGAAGAACCCAAAGATCACAGTGGCTGAGCTCCAGAGATGGGAGAAAGTTGTAGAAAGTCAACCATCACTGCAGCCCTCCACCAGTCGGGGCTTTATGGCAGGGTGGCCCGACGGAAGCCTGGTTGCCATCGAGGGAAAAATGAATGCAGCCAAGTACAGGGATATCCTGGACCAAAACCTTCTCCAGAGTTCTCAGGACCTCAGACTGGGCCGAAGACAATGACCCTAAGCACGCAGCTAAAATAACGAAGGAGTGGCTTCACAACAACTCTGTGACTGTTCTTGGATGGCACAGCAAGAGCCCAGACTTAAACCCAATATTGAGCATCTCTGGAGAAACCTAAAAATGGCTGTCCACCAACATTTACCATCCAACCTGACCAGGTGTGAAAAACTTGTTGCATCAAGAGTCTAATGGCTGTATTCGATCAAAAGGGTGCTTCTACTAAATACTGAGCAAAGGGTCTGAATACTTAGGAATATGTGATATTTCAGTTTTTTCTTTTTTCATAAATCTGCAAAAATGTCTACAATTCTGTGTTTGTCTATCAATATGGGGTGCTGTGTGTACATTAATGAGAAAAAAAAAATACTTAAATGATTTTAGCAAATGGCCGCAAAATATAACAAAGAGTGAAAAGTTTAAGGGGGTCTGAATAATTTTTTGTGCCCACTGTATATTCCAATTGTCTATCAAATGTTTTGAGAACTTTTTTGTCAGACATTCTCCCAGACATTTATGTTGTGGGATCAGTCTTTTTCTTTGCACAGCCAGCCTGACACAGCTACACAGGCTCAACCAATGGCATGATTTTGGGGTGGGACTATCTGTTTGTCTGACCAATGGCAGATGGGAGGAGTAATCAAGAAACCTGTTTGGGGTCCATAAGATGTAAATACGCTTATTTTGCGGTTTTAATCAAATTTTCTGTGTAACAACCTTTGTCAGACAGTGAGTCTGATCAAAACAGGGATATTTCTACAATATATATATATATATATATATATATATGTTCTTATTTATAACAAGTTCATTGTGCGATACAGTTTTTTTAATGCAAAATTCTCAAGTTGTATACTATATTTTGTTGAAACATATTTTTAAATCATCCACCACTTGCAAAAATACATTGCACATACAGATGTAAACTGTATAAACAGCATGTGTAGCATGCCTGAATATATCCATTCATATTCTGCCAGAAGTCGGAAAACTGTACTAGCTCTATAGTTCACAAGAGGCAAATGTCCCCTGATTCCAGAGAACGAGTGTGAGAAAGACAGCTGACCTTTTAGTTCACCCGGGGCAGGTAAGACTCTGATAGAAGCAGACACCAGTGCAAGAGCTGGGTTTCAAATGCCAGAACGGGGTGTTTGATGGGAAGGAATGTCTGCAGCTCCCTGAAGATGATAGTACACACTGGGTAAGGAGAAACACAAACAGCATGACGTTGGTTTCATTGCCATGAGTTAGAAAGCAGCCTTTAAGCACACATACAGCTAGTATCGTGCATTTTTAAAATAACTGAATGACTGTTGTTTTCAAGGGTCAGAAAAAAGCACACTGCATCTCTGAGAACTCAAAACTTTCTCTTCCCTCCAACAAGAGCGTTTACCGAACTACGGCAAAAATGACTCATCTAAACTTTTTCACAATTTCCTGATGTCACACAGATAAACGCATATTGTTACACGAGCACTGAGATCAGCGGTGTTACTCATTTCATGCAATAAGGGGGCGTTTCTTAAACAGACCACTCAGATAGAGGGTGAAAAACGGTCACGAAACACAAAAAAGAAATGCATGATATTACTGCATGCTTGTATCGTGGGTTTGTCTTAAAATTGCCTTCTGTTGTTACTAAATTGAGCTTATTAGAATTACTACACCATAAAACACTTCTTACAATTACCTTTTGGCTTTTGAGATTTTATTCAATTCCCTCATGAGGCTGTTTTCAAGAAACCCTCACATTCTGCTCATACTGATTGTTTTGACCTGAGATGACTTTCAGCGACTCTGATTCTCAAAGACCTTTAAGCTGAGAGCAAATAGGCTTAAGAGCAGTGAATATCTGTTTTAGTGAGGTGAAACACTGTTAGTCGCCTCACCTGACACATTTGGTTCACTGTAGGTGTGAGAAAATAACAGCAGTCTGAGACAATTAGCGGACAGCAATATTAATATGCAAGTGAAAAGTTCAGCTGCCTCATAATATTATAATGAATAAATGTTATAAAAGGTTAGTTTAATCAAAAGTAAAAAAAAATCTGACATTATTTAGTCACCTTCATGTTGTTCCACACTGGTATGACTTCCTTTTTTCTGTAGAGCAAAAAAAAGCAACATTTTAATTTGCATATAAAGAAAGCAATTCATTTGAACTGACATGTTGGTGAGTAAAGGACAGAATTTTCCTTTTTTAGTTCAACTATTCCTTTGAAACACCTAATCATACCTCACTGACTCACTGTACGTGACATTCACTACTCCAATCAGACCAACTCACCTTCCTCCCACTGAAGTGAAACTCCTCTATATTTTTCTGAGTTAAGAAAAGGCGTGCACATCTTCACTAAACAGAAGAACAGGAAGTCTGCGATGCCTTGATGTAAACAGAGTTTTTTAAAGGTGTGTTTTAAGCGCAGAGGGTTTTTTAGAATTAAATCATTGTTGAATATATATATGTAGAGAGAAAGAGAGAGAGAGAGGAAGAGAAACTACTTACAATTTGTATTCTATTTCTGGTTACAAATTACATGATGAAAATTGTAGTCAGTAATGTATTCAAGATTACTAATGCATTCTGAGTACTTCAGAGGATCAATAAAAATATGAATAATTTGTGACTAATTCGCAATCACGTAATCCATAAAAATGTAAATATAATCTGATTAGCAGCATTTTAACACATGTAAAATCGTAGTTAATTTAGTCAAATAATCCAGGTTACATGTCTTTAGCGATACATCTAAAAATAACTCTTTTAAAACAATATTATGAATTTAGTATTTGTTAATTTAGTGTGTGTTAAAAAGAATTACTAGAAAATATTCAGGTCACTGCATATTCATAACAAATTACACACTATTTAGAATCATTTCTACTTTTAGCCTGCTACACTTGCTCTTTTACTAGTGCGAAGGGCCTCATGGATTTGATCATTTTATTACTACAATTAAATATTTAGCTTGGAAGTCTATTTTTATCATGCTACTCAATTAGAAAAAGTAGAATAAACACTAGGTATCTGTCAAGTCCCTTCTCTCCCTCTCTCTCTCTCTCTCTCGGACTCACACCAATTGATCCATACAGGCAGCCCCCCCTTCTCTATTTATGTGAGGGGGTATAAAAGGAGCAGCCTGGTCTGGAGCTCGCGGAATTCTTCTCTTATTGCGCAAATCTTCGCGGACAGACACACGGAGATGTCAGGCACTTCGCGCGCACAGCTGTGTTTCCTCCTGTTGAGCGTCACGGCTCTCCGGGGACACGCGCGCTTTCTGGACATACAGGTGAGATATTCACACCTGCTCGCTCACACACACACACACACACACAAAATCGTTAGAGTAGCTTCAATGTTAAACTTCTGCTGATGTAACTATCGCGAGCTCTGTGAGTGTTTATTGGTGTTTTGATTTCTGAACAGTCGTTGTGCAATAACGATACGTGCAACTTTTAGAGTGTATCGTTTGTGAGCATATGCACTGCAAAATGTGTCTGTCAGGAAAACTTAAATAATTTAAATGCAAATACATAAAAAAATAGTTATTGAGGATCGAGCAGAAATAACATCAAGTGCAAGTGCGTTTTTGTCGTGCACATGCTTTAGCATTTAATATGTGTGATTAAATAGGCTGCAGCCTATGTTTCTGTATGCAGTGTTGCATAGAGTTTTATTTCTATACAATGTGCAGTGTTTTATGAAACTTCATATAAGCTCTTTTAAAATCCTTATTTCCTTGCACACTTCTCGTTGGGATGCAATAATAATTCGTTTATATTGTTTGTTTTGATGCCTTTTTCTAATTCGTGTCATTCCAATGTGCTGTTTTTTTTGTTGTTTTATCAGGATAACGAGATCAGCCCGGAAGGATTATTATCTCTGCTCAGCTCTGAACTAAAGCGAGAGTTACCAGAGGAGTTTGTGTACCGCCGAGCGCTCAGTGAGTGACAACAGAACCCTCTGGGATTTCATTTGCCAAACGATACGCGTCATGGATAATAAATGATTTATATAGTAATGTTGACTTCATATGTGTGTTAATAAGTAGTTTTTAACCGTTTAATCGCTACATTAGCTCAATATGGCACTTTTTAATATTTAAAGAGTGGTTATTCATCATACTCTGTATTTGTTTCACATCTTCTGTTGCTCTCAGGATGTCTGGACATGGTTGCCGTAGAGGGTCAGTTTACATTCACAGCAGAACGTCCACAGTTAAACTGCGCCGTGTTTTTCATCGGCGAGCCTAGTGACATCATTAGCATCGAGTATGATTCGGTCAACATCGACTGCAGAGGAGGGGATTTCATAAAGGTGAAATGTTCTTACTGTTTTGTTGCTTATAAAGTCATTTAATAGCACTGCAGCCAATTATTTCGTTCTAAATATGGACAAAAACAGCTGGTGTGTTTGTGTTAGTCTCTATCTGTTCAAGCTGCGAATGTACACTAAGCCAGGTTAGGCAAGGGCGCCAAAAGATCACGTGTCATATAATTTAATGCTAGGTCATACAACAACAAGCATGTTTACGATTATTTACAATATTCAATTTAAAATCCACCTTAGCAAAAGTCATTACAGGCTTTTTTTGTCATATAATTCTGAATAAAGCTAAACTAGTGCAACTTTTCATGTGCAAGATTGATGTTAAATTAATATCCTTTAATAAACTGAAAAACCCAGTTGGGATATAGTTGAAGTTAATATATTGAATTAATGAGGAAATAAAATAATGTTTTAGCACTGAAACAAAACTGGCGTGAACTCTACTGACAGGGTGAACTGAAGGGAATTATTTAAACTGAGCTAAATTAGACTTGAGGCACACACACAAAAAAATATAATGGTGTAAGATGTGCTTTCAAAGAATTTTCACTTAGAAATCGCTAAAAATGTAACATGAAATTTTAGAGCAGAAACACCTGAGTAGTAGAAAAATCATGTATGTTTAATGCAGACGTTTTGTCTTTAAGGTATTTGATGGCTGGGTGATGAAGGGCGAGAAGTTTCCCAGCTCACAGGACCATCCTCTTCCTCAGTACGAGCGTTACACTGATTACTGCGAGACTGGAGTGACTCGACCAATCGTAAGGTCATCTCAGAATGTCGCCATGCTGTTCTTCAGACTCCACCAATCAGGGAGCAGCTTCACAGTAACATTCCGCAAACTCATCAATCCTTTCCGTAAGTGCATTAAGTGGATTTTATGCTTTTCCTTAAAATGTTGCCTTTCCGCAGTACTAATATACTTGAAAACTAATGTCATTAATGTCCAGAAGGTTCAGAGTATTTACACCGTCACCCGAATGACATATGGCCCATGTAGAAACCATGCTTGAAGCTTAACATGCAAGATACTGATGGTTAACCATCTGGCTCTCTCTCTCTTTCTTTCTTTTCGTAGCATGTAATGTTGTATCTCAGACCCCAGAGGGCAGTTTCACCATGATCATTCCACAGCAGCACAGGAACTGTAGTTTTTCCATCATCTATCCAGTGGAGATCCAGATTGGAGAACTCAGTCTTGGCCAACACAACGATCTCAAGGTGAGCATTTCCAGTAAATTTCCCAGTGAATAAATAAAAATGTTACTTCTTATTATCATTTAATTTAGTTTAAGTGTTTATAAGGAAGCGCTAGTCTGATTTCTAGTCAAGTAACAGCATTTACACAAACCAGCCAAAAAATAAGAATCAAAAAATAAAGAAATGAAATTTCTTTTTCACATTTCACATTGTTTATAAGGTAAAATACAGCTTTGTCTTGGCCAAAATTCTCACGTCGAAATATGATTTCTGGTCAAGAAATGTAGCATTTACTAAACAAAACCAAATTAAATTAACAAAATATTTTTTTACAATTTTCATTATAAGTCTTTCTGTCGTTGACTTGAAGCTGGGTGTGCAGAACAACAAATAAAGATAGAATAGAGTATAAAAGAGTTGTTGTTTATTTTATAATGTTTATTTGAGACATGCTAATCTCTATTAAATATAGAGTTGCTACTGATAAATTATAATGAATTTGAGACTTCTGTTTTTGTCATTTAGCGGTCCATTCTTGGCTGTGCTGGTTCTGGAGACTTTGTGGAGCTTCTGGGTGGAAACGGCATGGACACGTCTAAGATGTTCCCTATGGCAGATCTCTGCTACTCCTTTAATGGACCAGGTGAGCATTTCCACTTTATCTGTTGTTCATCATCATTGGTTCCAGCAGCAATCATGCTCAGCAATTTAACCTGCGAAGTATCTCATAAACCTCTCCATATCTCTCTTCCCATCAGCTCAAATGAAGGTCGGCTGTGATAACACTGTGGTCAGAATGGTGTCGAGCGGGAAGTTTGTAAATCGAGTTAGTTTCCAATATCGGCTACTGGGCCACCAAGAGCTTCAGCAGATGAAGGGCAACAGCGTTGAAGATGTGTGTTTAAGAGCATAAGAACCTCCGTTACCTGCTCTTGTTCAGGGGGATGCCAAACTTAGTTGAGTTTGAGCCTTTGTATATTTTCCTTATTATTTTTTTTTTTCATTTTTTGCCTCATCTTTTCATTCGACACTTCTGTACTTTTTAATATCATAAACTTGTAAGATCTGTGGCTGATGTTAAATAAAATATGTACTTGTGTTGGTGCACATCACTGTTTTGTTCAGCATGTTTCATTTTGAAGCACCCAATAAAAAGAAGAATTCTAAAGAGCGGTACTTCCCAAGTATTACAATCCAGTATGTACGACAAATGTAACTGTCTTTATTTATTTATCTGTATTAAAGAACGTTTGTAATAAAATCAGTAAACATGAGCGAAGAGAACTCTGGTTACGGTAATTTTTAATTTTACTCTGGCATTTGTTCTAATCTACTCATTTTGTAGAGTGAAGCAAATTTGTTCTGTCACAAATTACTTGGCGAACTTCCATCAAAGGAGCAGTGCACCTAAAAAGGAAAAAATGCCAAAAATGAATTCACCCTCAGGTCCTCAGATGAGTTTCTTGGTCAAAACAGATCTGGAGGAATTTAGCATTGCATCTCTTGCTCACAAGTGGATCCTCTGTAGTCCAAACAGCTGAGAAAAACATATCCATAATCCACACTACCAGTTAACATCTTGTGAACAGAAAAGTTCAGTGATTGTAAGAAACAAATATCATTTAAATGTTTTTATCTTCAAAACATTGCTAAAATATAAGAATTTTTTGATGAAATATTTCTTTCAAATAAAATGCTTTATATATTATGGAATCGAAATGCTTATTGTTTAGCTGCACCATTAAAACAATTAAAAGTGTGAAATGTATATCAGCATCTAATCTCCCAGTATGTATTTTTTTTACACAATGTCAGTCGTCATGTGCTAAAAATACAGTGATTGCCTGAGAATATCAACCTGAATGAACGGCAGGTAAAATGCCAGTTCACTCTAGGAAAGGCTACTTGTATTAGCAACTTTTCTGAGATTGACTGTATTATTGAGCCATCAAAACTCCAATCTTTTGAATAACAATCAAACTGCATGATAAAACAAGATACACAACTAGCACTTTAATAAGCTCTAGGCAGTTGGACCTTTTCATGAAAACTGCTGACTTGAATCCAGAGACTGAATAGATGGCTTCATATATACTTTTAAATCAACAGATCGATCGCCACACTCTTGTACTGCAGATGTTTGTCATCATCGCTGACAACCTGCTCACATCATGACTGCAGAGGAGTTGGGCTTTGCCTTATCCTGTCAAATCTGTCCTATGATGGAGGACGATGTTCAGACACCTCTTTCTTTTGCATGCACCAGGCATCACCAATGTCCCCTCGACATTTTGACCGTCCCTCAACATGACGTAGGAACTAAAAGAAGTGATTGTGCTTAAAGAAATAGTTCAACCAAAAACACTATTACCGTAAATACTTTATTCCACTACTTAACAATGTTATGGTAGTTTAGTGTAAATATATGTGTGGTAATATAAGAAGTTACATTAAAGATAGTCCACTTTAGACAATCTACTAACAGTAAGTAACTTTGCAACTACATGTCATCTGTCACGGAGGCAGACGAGAGATGAATGGTCGAGGATTGTCCCCGTGTAGCGTGATGGAAGACTCAAACGCGGAA
>JAUYWG010000059.1:3023018-3038274 GCA_034779775.1 Enteromius afrohamiltoni
CCTGCTTCCTGTTTATATACCTGCGTGAGGTTACTTCCGGGTCCTCGTGACCTCACGTGATCTGGTGCGTGTGACATCAACTAGCAGTCATTAGAGTATTAGTAGACTTTTTTCAGTAGTCTTTATTTTAGTGAATCCACAACATATGTCATATGTGATATATATGTGTATATGTCAACTCATTCTACTAAGAGAGTTAGTAGACATGTAGTTGAGAATTAATGAGAATTAGTTGACATGTAGTTACAAAGTTACTTATAGTTAGTAGAATGTCCAAATGGACCTTTTTTTCTGCCAGATAATTAACATACAGATCACAAAACTGCCTAAAACAGATCCTACACTAGGGTAAGAAGATACAGCTACTAATAATGCACTGCAACATAAACAGCTTTGAATTAAGTAGGCTATTTCTTCTAAAATAACTACTCCGAGGACTTTTTCCACTTACCTTGTTTTTTGCTCTACACTGTAAAAAATGAACGTGATTGGCCTGTTAAATTTACAGGGAAACACCGTAAACGAACATTCCCAGAATGCATTTTAAATTTAATTTGAATAATTCTTACAATGATGGTGGTTAGTGTTTGTGTGAATAACTCTGAGCACCTTCTGTCTATGTTTCATTTTAAAAGCTACTTTTGATTGGCCTTGGCTCATTATGGGACATTCTCATCAACACCTGCAATTTGATAGTTATCAGTGTTTATCTAGGGTACAAAATAGATTTCACTACTCTAATAGGTTGGTTTATTAACATTATATCAGTTAATATGGTTTATTATTACGGTATTTAACTGTATATTTAACATAAAATCATAAAACAAAAAAATATTGATACCGTATTTGTCAGTTTTATTCTGGCAACCACAACTTTTTTTACTGTAAATTTTACTTTTTAATTTTAATTTTTTATTGTATTTTTATTTTATGCTTGCAATTTAGAGTTGGCAATGCTATTTGTAACGATCAGCTGGATGTGTCAGCACAGCTCTGGATGACACTCCAGCTCTCCCCGGACTGTGCATGTGTTTGTGTATGTTTTTTCCCATGCATGTTCTCCACCCACCTCTTGTGTCATTACCTCATATATAAATACTCCGGACTTTCTCTCATTCCCCACTGATCATTGTATGTGGCTCGTCCCATCTCTGTAAGCGTTTCTCCCCTCTGTTTTGCCTCTGTCTGTTTTCTGACTCCCCGTTGCCGACATTGTTTGTTTTTGATCACTCCACTTGTCTAGCCCTCTCCGGATTCTGTACGCCTCTCGATCGACCTCCCGCCTGTATTTTGGATTGTCTTTGCCTTTTGATCTGGTTATTAAATACTTGCACATGGATTCCACTGCCTCTGCCTTCATTCATGACACTATTGCAATGCTCTGGGTCATGAAACCAGAGTAGGGTTAGCAGCGAGTTCACTTTGTTAAAGGGTTAGTTCGCCAAAAAAAAGAAAATTAGCCTATTTTTTTAAGTACCTTCAAAGCATTCTAGGAGTATGCGACTTACTTTTTTCAGATTAATCCAATCAGTTATATTAGTTAGAATACATAAATTAATGTGCATGCATCCATATTAACACATCCCTTACATGTCTCCAGATGGTCCTGTAATGAATCCATGCATTTTTGTAAGAAAAAAAGTCCATATTTCAAACATAATAATATGTGTAATGAGAGAAAACAAAACAAAATGCCTTTAACAAATTAGAAGCACAAAATGGGAATGGGAAATGTTGGAGGATTTCGATATAGTCATAGAGATTTTTCTAAAGTAAGAAAACTTTGCTTCACACCATGCATGCGGCACATACTGTACTCATACTGAATGTCTTGCACTACAGTCAGAGGCAGTGAGAAAAACATGTTTAATATATAAGAGGCCTTTATTCACCGCCAGGAACCATGTGAGGGTTGTGTTATTACGGATGCACACTTTATTTTACGTCTTCTGAACTGTTGACAACAAACACTCTATAAGGCTCGGCGGGACCAGGACAATTTTCAAATATAACTCCAACTGGATTCATCTGAAAGAAGAAAGTCACATACACTTGGATGCTTCAAGGGTGAGTAAAACACAGGTTAATTTTCATTTTTGGGTGAACTATCCCTTTAAGCCTGCATTGTGGGGTGTCAAATTTGTACATTAGATGCTACACAAAACCAGTCTACGGACTGTGGACAGCAACGGACAGTGACAGAAACACCGCACCAGTTAAATCCACCCAAACACCTTAATTCGTTTGCACCAGCGGGCACAGCTATTTGTAAATTCAGTGTGTCTGGTTTACGGTGTCAACTATTTCTAGCTTTACAAAACTGCTTGATGTTTGATGTTGCGATCTGGTGTCTCTTTCCATATTATTTGAACACACCATGTAGTTCAAACAGTTTTACTGTTGCACATTCTTATTCTTCTCCTTCCCTACAACCGGATCACAGATTCAAAGAAAACATTACTTCCATGTTCCTGTTTTATATACTTACCTTTATCCACCATTTTCCTCAATGCAGAAGAAAGGCTATGGGTAAAAAACAAGGAGCATAACAATGTTCAGTAAACTGTAAAACTGTTTCCAGTACAAACAAGTGTATTCATAATAATTAAGACAATCTGTTAAAATAATATACTAAGACACCCCAATTTTTAATATCAAGCAGCAAAGGGAACTGTTTTGTACACCTAAAAATAGCTGGATGAAGATGAGAAGCCAGACCTATAGAATTTACAAATGGCCACACCCATTTTTACTCAAAAAAGTCCATTCAGGAAAAACTTGATAGTGCAGTTGGCAATACTTAATTGGCCACTGCTAGATCTGAATGTAAATAGGTCACGTGTTGCGTTCGTCCAATCAAAGACACTGACACGTGAATATGCAAATGTGCGATTATTAATACGCAGGGTTAATTGTTAAACCTTTTTGTTAAAATTATGATAAGTGTCAATGTGAAGTTACCCAGTATTTTAGTTTTGAATGACTGGATGTGAAAAGCCATATGGCAAATCATGGTCACATTATAATTGTTGGCATTTTTTCATGGGTAAATGTTATTTTAAAATTATGTGCACCGACGAATCCCGCATAATTAGACAATGGACATATATGCATGAAGAAAATGAAGACATTATCTAGATAAAAACCAAACCAAGAATTTCATTTCACAACAAAAACAGCTGTAGGTTTATTGATGTGAAACGTTCGGACAGAATATTTTATGAATGAACTGTGTGTGTGTTTGTGTGTGAAACTACGACTCATATTGCGTCTCTGTGGGATTTGATGAGACGGGTCGCCTCATGCCTGATTAAAGGTTGGCGCTCACATTATCCCGGTCGGAACCACGCGCTCCAGAGAGAGTTTAGCAGAATAATTGATAACGAACTGAGAATCCCAGCAGGACGCGCAAAGAGGTAAGCACAGCTGCGCTGGTCCCCTACTGCGCACATCAACGCAGAAATCAGCCAACGGTGGAAATTACACCACCACTGCCACACGTGGGACTGTTAGAGAGAATGAGCAAGAGAGAAAGACAAAAGAGAGAGCGCGAAATCGAGATTGAGGGAGAGAGTTGCATCATGAGGTACTTGAGCAAAAGCGAAAATATAGCTGGGTTTCTCAACAACGAACTTACAAAGTGTTGCAAAAACACACAAATGATCAAGCTGTAAAATGACAAAACTGAATCTGAGAACTTTACTAGACAGATGTTAAGACAACCAATTGAGGTTGAGGAGTGAGCAACAGCTTCTCAAACAAATTATTTCCACATCTAACTTTTTTTTCTTCTGTGAAACACAACAGGTAGGCTATATGCTTAAATCCGTACTCTGCCCCAAAATGAAAACTAATTAGTTATTAATTACATACCCCCATGTTGTCCCAAGCCCGTAAAAGCTTGTCAAGGTCCAGAGAGGTATAAAACACATCAACAAAGTACTCCTGCCATCAGCCCAGTTGAAAAAAAAAAACCCAGAATGCTGGTTATGTATGTTTTGAAGCTGGTATGGTGGTTTAATCTTGTCCTTTGCTGCTCTTAAGCTGGTCAAACCGTCCTAGGACCAGTATATGACCAGCTAAGGACAAGCATACACCAGGGCCAGCTTAAATCAGCTCCCAACCAGCATACTAGTTTCAAAACATACCATGACATACAAAACACACCATACTTACATGCATGAAAGTGTGTTCTGAAGATGAACAAAGCTTTTACAGGTTTGGAACGGCATGGGGGTAAGTTTCGGGGTGGAGTAACCCTTAAACAAATACTTTTTGAGAATCCCTATTAGAAAAAATTAATGGAAAAATACATTATAACAGAAAAAGTGGGCAGGCACTAATGTACTCAATGACTGACCTCGGAATTTGCAAAGGGCCAATCAGGATTAAGCATTTCCGAGAGCTGTGTACGTAGAAATTGCTCATTTGTGTAGTTGAACGCATGGCAGTGACATTGATCTATTCAATACGGTATCTGATTCCCCTCACCCTGCTCTGTTTAAGCAACAACAGGCACATCTTACATGGAAATCAAATGAACATTGCAAAATCTGATTAGCAGGTTACAGAATATCTGATTATTTCATTTTAAACTACGTCAGCAGGACAAACTGGTCACAGTAACAATTAGATGAGACCCTTGTCACCACCCGACCGCATCTTCTGTGAATTCATCACATGGTCCCTGAGATCAGAGAGCCATCTGATACAGCTGTACTTACGCATGTACCAAACATAGTTTGAGCTTGTTTTGTCCTTGGGTTTGCCTTATGAAAGACTTCATTTCAAAGAAATCTTGAATCTAAAAGGGCAATTTTATAAAATGGCTGAAATTCAGCATACGCTCTCAGCCGGCTAATACCACAAAACAGAGGCTGGAAGATGCTGCGCGGATGAAGACAGAGAAGAAAAAAGATGAAAAGAGGACTTATTTGTGTATGATTAGGCTAATGACCCATGTCCTGTTTATCAGACTGGAACAATCGATGCTAATGTTAACACTATGACGCTATGATGCAGGGTTAATGATGTCACGTACACACCGCAATCACAGTTCCTCGTAAGGTATTGTGGGTAGCGGGTCTACCTAATGGATTCAAAACACTGAGATGGCAAATTGAAAATAAGGGCAATCAGAACGTCTTTGTTCTTGACGTAGAGCAACTCGTACGCTTGCGAGGAAGATAGTCACGCTTCTCCTTAATGAGGGGCCACTTCTTTAAGCGTGAAACTCACTATTGGTGCTGTCTAATCCATCATTTGGATTGCTATTTTGTTCAAATCCTTCAGCGGAGATGCAGAAGGATGCGGTGGATCTCACAGGGCCTGTCAAGAATATGGTATATTTTAACTCCAAAAAATGAAGACATGATATGATATTGTTCTTAAAAACAAACCCATTTATTGTCCTTTTGTTTTGAAATGTTAAAAAAAGCTGAAGTGCTAAATCATGACATCTAAAAAATAATAAATTACAAATTAAAAGAATACTTAAAAACAAAAACGAATGAAAATGCACATAACATCAAAACATTAGGGAAAAAAAAAAATATATATATATATATATACAGAAAAGTAAATACAAAATATTAATAAGTGCTATATAAAAATTACATTTAATTATACACTTAACAGATAATGGTATTATTACAGAGAGAATAAAACCCCACAGAAGTCTTGTTTTCTCATCTTGCTATATAATGTAACATTTAATTTCAACATTTACCCTGTATGCCAGGGACTAACATAACTAAAAAAGAATGTTTTATAAAAATATGTTGTGTGAGATTTACCCATATATATATATTCCATATCTGAGATAACCAGATACTCAAGTTAGTTCTAATTTAGGCTAATTTTGGTGAGGTAACAGTATAAGGATCTATTTATATCCTTTATTGAAGTCTGTGGCTGATCAATTGGATAAATTCACCGCCGCAGGTGTTTCCGGGATGCAGAGCTTGTTTTCCGCACTATCTGTGGTTATCAGTCTTGGTCGTGCACGTTTCTCTGTTTATATTCCTGTTAGCTGTTCGTATCTCCACTTCCACAAACACACACACATAACAAAGAGTAACACACTGACTCTTTCCTGCCGGTTGAATGAAGCAGCATTCATTGTGAGCTCTTATCGGTGCGGTAAACTGCATCTTCCTATCTGAGTCACTAAGGGAGTAAAGTTTGTCTAAACTGCAATGAACACAAACAAATCCAACACACATACTCATAGGGCCAGCTTAAATATCCACTTGTGTCTCCTAAAAGTCCTTAGAAAAATAAAAACAAACAAATTAGACAACTTTTTACATAAAGAGGCACTAATATTCACACAGTAGCACTAATATATTATAGCATATTGTTTTTGAAAGAAGTCTCTTTTGAGACGCTCCATTTATTTGATCAAAAATTCAGTTAAAACAGTAATATTGTCAAATATTGTTAAGAACAGTTATTTAAATACATTGTAATATATATATTATTCCTGTGATGCAAAGTTGTACAGTATTTACAATAGTGATGCAATGGTACAGTGAGCCCACGGTTCAGTGTGTAGCACGGTTTTCTGGCCACGGTAACGGTTCGGTTTCGATACATCAGTATTACTGTACAGTACTGTATAGCGGGAGGTCATTTGCCCTTTCTATTTCAAGTTATCAAGGTACAGAGACGATATTAAATGTAAAAAAGGTAGGTACAGATTAAGTCAAAACACAACATAATTGGTGAGGTACCATCACAATGTGCCATATCAAACAGATAAGAGAACACTTTAAACTTACACTGAACATTTACAATACCACTGGGTTAAATAAACCAGCTAACCGTAACACTTTAAACTACTTATATAGTCTGTGTTTCATTATTATGAAATAATCTCAAATGTAAACATGGTAAAAGTGCACCATCCAGTCAGAATAATTGTGTGACGCACACACTTCATGAATGCTTGTCTTGACCTATTATAACAGGTCATTTAAAATGTATATATAAACAGGTGGGGCTTACTCGCGTCTTAAAGTTCTGGAATCATTTTGCTGCTGAAATGTTAACCTATGCAGCCTGAGCCAGAAACAGAATTGATTCGTTCGTCTCTCAAGGCTTCGGGTTTTTTGAGTCGTTCGTTCATCATGTGACAGCCCCATAAACTTATCCTATGCAGCCTGACCCATGCACGATTGAACGATGCACTCCCACGAGACGTTTTGTTTTCCGGAGTCACATTAAAGATTTGTTCAAAATGAATGAATTGTTCAAGAACGACGCATTACTAGTCTTGAGAAGTTCTGACCATCGCCTGATTGTCTATGCGCTTAATACACAGAAAATGCCCAATTAATGTTTAATACCTCTAATAGGCTACCGAAATATTGCAGTTCACGTGGGTGTACCGAACCAAACAGGGCAAACCGAACGGTTCGATGAAGAACCGAAAACTGTTGCATCCCTAGTTTACAACATTATCACTCCAGTCTTTGGTGTCACATGAGATCTCTTGTATTGTAGGTGAAAAAAAGGTGAAAAATCTCAGAAGCATAAAAAAAACGTTTCAATAATAATTACACATTTTTAAAGAGGTCTTGTTTCTTCCTGTAGCTGAATGAGAGGATCCATAACCCTTTCCCTAAATGAATAACAATCTGTTCCTCAGAAATCACTGCAGTGGAGCATCTTGAGCAAGTTCTTCTCATAATCCTGCTGAGATGGCAGCCGACACATAAGCCTCAGGTGTGTGTGTGGGATTCTGAGCATAACATTGGACACTCAGTCAATCGTATGAAAGCCATGAGTGATGCAAAGCCTTTCTGAGTCGTTTAGCTTCAGCATGACAAACACTCTCTCTTTCACACACACACACACACATACACACACATTCTTCTGCAGTCCACCTGCTGTGAAAGTCTATAAAGGTGTGAAAGACACTGGTACTAACTCAGGGTGACGTGACGTTGTTGGCACTGATAAGTGCTTTCATCTCATGCCACTGGAGGGCAAACCCCACAGAGACGAGCGTCATCCTCTTTGTCACACTCATTATCCTCACGTCACTTTGACAAGTTTTCTTTAGAGGACGTTTGAAAGTTGTCAATTACAGCGGGTCTGCACAGAAATGTTCTGCGGGGGAAATAGGCTTGAGGAGATCTAATCAATAGAAACGGACCTCATCTGATTTAATGGGGAGCAAATCAGCGGATTTGGGCCAGATTCAGCTCAAATGCTGAGAATCAGATTCTTCTGCTGTTTCTCATCAACTTCTGATTCAGTCAAACACTCAGTGGACCTAACGCCATTTATATATGATAACAGACAGTCTTATACAGGATATAGGATGGGTACATGGTGGTCATAAAGGGATGGACATGGTCAGAAACAATGCACAGGTAGCCGGTGGCATTTAAATGATGCCCAATTGGCACTAAGGGGCCTAAAGTGTGCCAAGAAAACATCCCCCACACCATTACACCACCACCACCAGCCTGTACAGTGGTAACAAGGCATGCTGGATCCATGTTTTCATTCTGTTTATGTCAAATTCGAATTCTACCATTCAAATGAACAGAAATCGAGACTCATCAGACAACATTTTTTCAGTCTGCAACTGTCTAATTTTGGTGAGCTCATGCAAACTGTAGCCTCTTTTTCCTATTTGTAGTGGAGATGAGTGGTAACCGGTGGGGTCTTCTGCTGTTGTAGCCCATCCGGCTCAAGTTTGTGCGTGTTGTGGCTTCACAAATGCTTTGCTGCATACCTCGGTTGTAACGAGTGGTTATTTCAGTCAAAGTTGCTCTTCTATCAGCTTGAATCAGTCGTCCCATTCTCCTCTGACCTCTAGCATCAACAAGGCATTTTCGCCAACAGGACTGCCGCATACTGGATGTTTTTCCCTTTTCACACAATTCTTTGTAAACCCTAGAAATGGTTGTGTGTGAAAATCCCAGTAACTGAGCAGATTGTGAAATACTTAGACTGGCCTGTCTGGCACTAACTACCTTGCCACGCAAAAATCACCTTCAATCAAATTGAAACTACTTTGTTTGTGCTTCCAAGAGAGAACACAACTAGAAATCAGTGGTTAAGTTGTTTTCACAACACTGTTCATGACCAGTTCGACACAAATATTAGAGCGCATTTACAGAGAACAGACTCCTAAAACCTGTAGAGTAGCCTATGCTGGCAGTGCACAGAGACTATAAAGTAAAGCAATTCTACCCTTTGCAAGGACAGTCTGGCGCTTCTGACTCACAACTTTTAAGTAAGTGATGTTTTCTTATTAAAAGAATGTACCGTGTAGAAAATAATGAGTGTTTTGCACCTTGAACTACATAAACACATTGCGTTACACCAAATACTCAATTGTATTTTTTGCTACTGCTACAAATAGACCCCATCGACTTAAGACTGGTTTTGTGCTCCAGGGTGACATATACTAAAAAACAGTCTGGTTCTATTTTACACGTCACTCCTTTCATTCAATACTATAATTATAATCATCAGCTGAGTTCTGTCTCAGGTACATTGTCCGTGTGCATTCTGATGACGTTTCCACTAGTGAGCTCCTCAAATAGCATGCAAGTGAATAATCCTCATTATTTTCGGCTATAAATACCGTTTCTCTCACAGCGTAATGACCCATCTGTGCAGTGTAGTGTGTGCGACAGGCCCCAGAGTGAGTTTTACTGGGGCCTGCTCTTCTTTAGATAGAGCGGCGAGCCGTAACTCAGGTCTAAAACAGATTACAGATGTCCAGAAGCAAGGGGCGTGGGCAAGATGGATGAAACCGCCCAGCTCTCCGACATATCATTCACGTCTAATGGAGAGTCGGTGGATGGAGGGAGTGACGTAATGCCTGACGGAGGAGTGGAGGTGTGGAGGAGAGATAAGCAGCTAGTGAGGTGTCTGAGAGTCTCTTAGATAAGGCTGAATGAGGGGTGGTGATTGTGATTACCCTGCGGGAACACGCCGGAAATGGATCTCGGAGTAGAGTTTTAATAGGGCCGTCCACACACTTTTTCATGCGCCTCTCTTTTTGTCCCTTGTTCAAGCCGTGACTTCTCCTCCTCCTCTTCTTTGACCCTTGTGTCTGTGGAGAACGGTGATAAATGGCAGGTTCAGTGGGAAGGAGAGCGAGAGGGGGCATTCTAGTTTTCTCTTATCGTTGTCACCAGTAAACAGACGGCGCTTCACGGGGCTGGATTTGTCTTTGTGAAGGCCGCTGTTGACGCCAGCATCTCTCTTCCGCAGACGGCTGGAGACCGATGCAGCGGAGCAGAGGCCTAATCTCAGACACCATCTCCCAGAACTCATTCGCTGATACCAGCCTCAATGAAAAGCCTGAAACAGCAACAAAACCAGCGGGATTACACCCAAGAATCTTTGCAGCGCCGCAGGTGAAATAGAGCACCCTTTTTTTCTAATAATCAGAAACTAGATTATAAAAACAAGCATATAAATGGAAAAAGTTCTTCTTTGGTTCTTCAGTGACATAATTCATAGCATCACACACTATGGAACCCATAATGTCCATCTATGGTTATTTAATGGCATCATATAAAGCAAAACAAATTCTACTACTGTTAATTTATGGCATTAAAACTGAAAAATGTTGTTTTGACATTACAAGATTTATGATGGCACTTGTTATTTTTTAAAGGTATTTTGCACTTCCAAAAACAGTTCCTCACAATTCAGATAAGAAAAATGATCTCATTGAGTAATGAGTTTATATATCCCAAATTTATATTTTTCCTCAGAACTGACAAACCCGCAACTGTTAGGTTAAATCAAGTTATAAAGTCCGAAGTAGGAGGTAGAAACTAGAATAAATGAGAATTGTGAGATAAAATATGTAAATGTTATGTTTTAAAAGTGTTTTATGCTGTAACTGTAGGCTGTCACCAGCATATGTGAATATTATGTAGACGTATTGTTTAAATCAAGTATATGCTTTAAAAGTATAGTAATCATAGCAATTTTAATCCATAGTCTTTCCACTTAAACATCTGTGTTTAGCTTTAATGGCATCTTTGATGTTAAAATTAAGTCACTGTGCATCAACAGGAACTAAAAAAGTGCTCTTCACATGGAGCCTAAAATGTTCTTTTATGGTTCTTCTACGTTGCTACAAGGAGAAAACGGTTTCTGTTATGACATCATAGAAATGGAAAAGGTTTCATCATAAGGAACTTAGTTTATGTTCTTCCATGACTCTTCTATGTTGTCATGCAGAACTGTAAAAGGTTCTTTTGTGGCATGAAATAGAATAAGAATCACAAAAGAGCATATTCCCTGCCATCATATTTCTTATAAAAAGGTCTTACGTGTCATCATAAGTACTGACTGAAAATGGGTTTCTCATATGGAATATTTTTTTTATTTATTGTTTTTCTGTGACATAATATTAAGTATATAATAATAAAAGTGAAAAAGTAAAATAATAAAATACAATCTTTTTTTATGACATTCTACGACATCAAATGAAACGTAAAAAGTTTTTTTGTGGGTACATATGGAAATAACTCAATTCTCAATAACAATTCTTTTATGGAATGGTTGCGAAGAACCTTTTGAAGCACCTTTATTTTTATGACATCAATCCTTCATGGAATCTAAAATGTTCTTTTATGATTCTTTTATCTATGAGGTCATATGGATTCTAAGTTATAACATGGAACTTAAAATCTTCTGTGGCGTCACAGGAATGGCTTTTATAGCATTTAAATGTTCTTCTGCGGTTCTACCTCGACAATAACAGGCGGTTTGAAGAGTGCACCACATGTGTTGTTGTCCTGTTTCTCTCTTCACCATGCAGTCTGCATATTAACCGGGCCTGTGGTTTGAGAAAGCAAATGTTTTGCCAATGATTATGTTTCTGGGTGTTTTGGATAAAGCTTACGTCTGTACATTTTGAACAGAACAGATTAATAAACCAACCTCAACGACCCTGCGTGAAATGAACTGATGGAAGAGGCTTTCTATGCATAATGGAAAATTTGTATTACTATCTAAACACCAGCATTAAGGCATCAACGTGCCATTTCCTCAGCGAGACCTTTCACTCAGGTGTAATGGAAGAGGATACAAATGGAAGGGGGAGAAAAACAAGAGGCAATGATGAATCGCCAAAGAGAAAGAGACAATAGAATTAGAGGCCATTAAGAGACAACAGATAATTATCACATCTTTGCCATCACTGTCAATCATGACTGATTTACCCATAGAAAAAGCAACCAGAGAGAGGGTGCATTGCACACGTGGAGCATTTCTTTCTTTCTTTTTGCCCTGAAACGTCTCAGGTAACAGCGATCGTCCGGCTCCTGAAGGACGTTTCATAAATAGCAGCATTCTGGCAGTTTATCACAATGAAGCGCGATATTACGGGTCGTGTCTTGCGCTCAGGTTTGCAGTCACGCTCCTCTGCCGAGATCTTCATTTGTCCTTTATAAAAATACCCGGGTTGATCGACGGCCCCTGGAAATGAGGTCGTGTGTCATTCTTACATCACAAAGCATCATCACCGACATCACAAGCTCTCCCGAGTGTGAAACATCAACCGTCCGTTAGAAGACACCTGAAGTCCACCCCAGTCAAAGAGGACGGAGGACAAACGCAGACAGTTTAACCTTCATAGCCTTGATTTGACCGAGGTGAGACCTGCAAACAAGCCTTCTTTTTACAGAAGAGCCAAATGCAGATAGAAAATAATAATAATAGTAAAAAAAAAACACTCTTCATCTGATCTTTATCTTTTTAACAACAGCATAAGCCTTCAGTTCCAATAGGGTCAAAGTAAATTATAAAACAAATTAAATTCATGAATAATGCAAATGAAAAAAAAAACCCTACTAAATAAATAATTAATTCAAAATATGTACTGTTTGTATTATATGAATAATACTAAAAAGAAGTAAACAATAATATAAAATTCAATTCAAATATATTATTATTGTATGATTCTATAAATGTTATTATTATTATTAATTATAAGGCTTCAAACTGCACGTATTCAAATATATAATATGGAACATAATACTAAGAAAAATATTATTTTAGTACTGAAATGGAGAATGGACACAAACACACATGCACATCAAGCCTATATAAATTATACAAACATTTGATTTCATTTCTGAGGTACACCATATGCAGTGTGTCTATATATAAACTTTTAAGACCACACTAGCTTATAGATTATGCTACAAAACCACAAGGCATGGACTAAAAGCCATAAGAGTTTTATTTTAATCACACTGAATGCAGTCTGAACTGGTCACTGAGCTGGAAAACTGCGTATATGCTCCTCAGTTGGAAATGTGCACTCATAAAAATCTTTATCCAATAATGTCTTAATGCAATTACAGTATGTGCCTGTTAAATTAAAATGACATTTCACACAGTGAGCTTCATTATTAGCACACTACACTTATCTCTGATAATGCATGGGACAGCGATGGCAGACGCTCAGGAGAAAGTGCGTCATACGGTGAACCGAGCTCTGGAGAGAATATCAAGTGCTCTGTAGAGAGAAGATGAAGCGCACTGCTGAGGGACAGACAACGGAAATGAAATGTTTCTGAAGTCGTTACTGAAGCACAGCAGTGTTTGGAGGGAAAACAAGACTTCTGGTAAATAACCTGCCTTCTGTCTGATCTATTTCCCAACACAGACACTTCAAACCTTTAAGAAGGACTATAAAACAGGAGAACACATGGTCATCCGGTGCATGGTTTCACTTTATAGTGCTGATAGCAGAGTGATAAAGTATTATGCGTTCCTGGATCAGCATCATCTAAACGGACTAAATTCCTGTCAAACCCCATAACTGTAAAAGTGATAGTATAACCAAGATGGGAAATTACGCCATCTTTTACGCACACTCACGTCATTCAAAAGCTGTGTGACTTTCTTCTGTGGACAACAAAAGACACATTTGGTGAAAATGAACTACAGTGCATTAACACATAAGTCATGTATCCCACAATGCAATGCTGTTAAATTAACCTTTTATTTGGAGTGTGATGAATAAAACCACCTGTGATTTTTAACTTGTTATGGACATAGAAATGACTGTTTTGTTCTCAAATATATATATATATATATTTGACATTATTTCTATTATAATATTTATGTGTATACATATATACTACCAGTCACAAGTTTGGAGACTTTTAATTTTTTTTTTAAAGATGATCATCAAGGCTTCATTTGTTTGATCAAAACTACAGAAAAAAAGTAATATTGTGAAATATGTTTTACCATTTAAAATAACGGGTTTCTATTGTAATATATTTTAAAATATCATTTATTTCTGTAATGCAAAGCTGAATTACCATCAGTTATTACTCAAGTCTAATGTGTCACATGATCCTCCAGAAATCATTCTACTATGCTGTTATTGGGATTATCAATGTTAATTATCAATGTTGGCAAAGTTGTGGAGGCAAATATATATATATATATATATATTTTAGGATACTTTGATAAATAAAAGTTATAAAGAACAGCATTTATTAAAAAAATAAATATTTTCTCAAAGTATAAATATTTGCCATAATTTCTTATTTACAGTTTTTCTCAGTCGCTTTGGTGCATTTCCCACAATAGTACTTACATTTGCACAAAAGTTAATGCATTTCTCAAAACTATTAGTGCAAACTGCAAAACCTACTTGATAACCTGCAAAAGCATGTAACTTGCTCAAAATGGATTGTTCATTGCTCAAAAGCAAGTATTCATGTCAATGAAAGTGTCAGTGTCGTCAAAATAAAATGTCCTTACACCATTGTTTATGAACAAGATAGTCAAATGCTCAAGACAGCACTATATACTATTTGCACAGCCATTTGAAAACTACAGAGGAATTGCAAAGGAATAAATACACCCTTATTTACAACATGCTTGTGAAGTGGGGGTTTGTGGGATTCAGTTCTGAGTGATTGTAGAGAAGTGGTTTAACTACAGTACAGTAATGCTTCACACACCCCTTCTTATCAGTGAAAGATGAGGTTGACCTGGGAAAAATGTTTCAATTTAGAAGACGTTTTCAGGGAAAAAAAAAAGATTGAAACAATTTTATACAATTTGCTTGACAAATTTTGGCAACTAGTTCAACTTTTTTGTATAAATTTTTGTATCATTTTTTGACTATTATTTAGGACTATTAGTTTTATATGGAATGACTTTTCAGCAGTCACAAGTTTAGTTAATTTTGACTGACATGACATAAGCAAATGATAATGTTATAAAAGAGCAGAGAGTT
>JAUYWG010000059.1:3038374-3055206 GCA_034779775.1 Enteromius afrohamiltoni
TGAACTCTTCATATATACGTTAGTATAAGGACCAATATATATATATATATATATATATATACAGTACCCTCCACTAATATTGGCACACTTGGTAAATCTGAGCAAAGGTGGCTGTGAAAATAAATCTGCATTGTTCATCCTATTGATCTTTCATTCAAGAAATTAACAATTCTAACCTATCATTGAAGTAAACCATTGAAAATAGGGAGAAATTCTTTTGATGAAATAAATGTTTTTCCTCCAATACTTGTTGACCACAATTATTTTATATAATAAAAAAAATATAGAATTTTTTGTAAAATATCTCTGAAGTATATTCCTATTAATATTTACAATTTTGAGCGTGACAAGGGTGATTATGAATATGAATTTATCCAGCCATGGTTTCTTGTTTGACAGAAATATATATAGGAGGGAAAACAAAGCCCAAAATCCCTTAAGCATCAACACAATGAGAAAAAACTAAGAATATATTTATGATGTATAATTGAGCTTCACCAATTAGTGAAATGGCTTTAAGAAAAGAGCTAGAGCAGTGAAAATGATCATTTCCACCATCAGAATTTCCAATCAACATAAAATGTTAGGAAGCTGCCTGGAAGAAGACATGTGTCTCTATCCTCCTAATACACGGCGAGGAGTAGAGTTTGAGCAGCTAAAGACTCTTCAAACACCACAGCTGGAGAATTGCAGACAATAGTTGTGTCTCAGGGTCAGAAAACCTTAAAAAAAATAGTCAAACAGCCCCTACATCAGCACATGTTGTTCAGGAGGGTTAAAGAAAAATTCTCCTCGCTCATCCAAAAACAATCTCCAGCATGTTCAGTTGTCAGACAGGACTGGAACTACAAATGGGACTGGCTTCTATGCTCAGATAAAACTTTTTTTTAGCAGCAATCACTCAAGACGGGTTTGGTGAACAAAGGGATAAAAAGTACTCCATGTGTATAATCAAGTATACTGCTTTATTTTTTGATGTTGTGGGTCTATATTTCTGCTGGAGGTCCTGGACAACTTGTTTAGAGACATGGCATCATGGATTCTATCAAATACCAACAGATAACAAATCTAAAACTGATTAACTAAAGAATTAGTCACAGAGCACAAACTGAAGCCTTTGTCCTGGCTGTCCCATCCTCTGACCTAAATACTGCAGAAAATGAGTGAGGTGAACTAAAGAGAACCAACATCATCTACAACATAATCTAAAGGGTCTGGAGTGATTCTGAATGAAGGAATGGTCTCTTTTCTTTTATCAGGTGTTCTCCAAACTCTTCAGGCATTACAGGTGAAATCTCAGAGCTGTTATCTTGGGGAAAGGACGTAGCAATAATTGGGTGCCAATAATTGTGGCTAACATGTATTGGAGAAAAACATTTATTTCATTATGAGCTTTTTTCCCCATTTTCAATTGTTTTACTTCAATGATAGGTTCGAATTGTGTGAAATATTTGAATGAAAGATCAAAAGGATAAGCACATTTGCTCAGATTTACCACGAGGGCACTGTATAATGTTTAATATTTTTAAAATCTTTTATTGTGTTAGTTATTACCAAAATAAATGGTGAACAGGCAAAAAATAATAATCCCAGGCAGACAGGTATAACAAAGATAATCCAGAGGTGTAGTTGATCAACAAGCAGTGGTCAGTAAGGGAGGCAGCAAAGTTCATACACAGAAGGAAACAGTCCAGGGTCATACACGTGAAAGACAGCTCAGAAAAATCGCTCAGATGTAACTCCATGGGACGTTAAAACTTTGCACTGGTTCAGTCCCGAACACGCCCTTAAATAGGCGGAATGGCGCGGGAAACTGGGCGGAAGTGGCCGAGGTACGTGGGGGGGAAAGAGAGCCACAGAGGTGCTCATGGTGACAATGTGATTATATACTATATAGTATTATAGTATATACATTGAAAATATTTACTTGTCTATTCACATAATTTATATTATTATTAAATATATTTAATATATAAATTATTTATATTAGTGCTTATATATTATATATTACAGTATATATATTAAAAGTATTGACATGTCTATTTGTATAATTTATATTATTATTAAATATATTTATATATAATTTATAAAAATATATTTAATGTATATATATATATATGTGTGTGTGTGTGTGTGTGTGTGTGTGTTTTACTTGTGATTTATACATTGTGTGTGTAATTATAAATTTTATTATTGTTTTTCAGTCCTCCACAATAGATATGATTATATATATATATATATATATATTAAAAATGTATACCTACATGCAAAACTAGTTTATAGGTAGCGTGATCTTGCTCAGTGCACCCTATTGCCACATTATTCATTTATTTGTAATACTAATAGTTCTTCACAGTTTCTATCGCTCTTTTTCTGTGGTAACACTTCATTAGGTTTAGTGGTCACACTGCATCTGTCCTTCAGGTTATTAATGCAAATAATAAGGCACAGTGGAACCTGTAAGGGAGCTCATTTGTCCTACCTGTCAAACTGATGGGTCCAGGTTTGTACAATCATGCTTTTTTAGCATCCTTCTAATTGTCTCCCTCTCTTCCTCTGTTAAGTCTGTCCTCTCAACAGCAGTAAGCCTCACGAAGCTCAGAGAGCGACGGACCCCTGGCTGGGAGGTCTCCTGCTCTAATAGCGGAATCGGATTAGAGAAAGTCCCTCAGCACGAGCGGTGAGCGACCGTGTGTGAAAGCTCTGGCTGTCATCAATATCGCTGCAGCCACACGGAAAGATCCTTCAGCAAATCCAATTGCATGCCATGAATTCTGAGGTCCCGGCAGAAACTTATCCGGCCTTTTTTCATTTTTTATCCTATTCCTCAGGAGAATATTCAGCAATCATGTCAATGTAATGTATCACACAGAAGCAATCACATAGTCCTCAAGTCCAGGACTGGAGGCAGAAAATGCAACTTTAGTACTTGATCTTCGTACCGTACAGTGACGTTATGCCAGTCAATCCAGCAGACCATCTCTCATATGCTGCTTCATTTGATTATCCTACCGAAAGCAATACCTTTCATAATTCAGATGTCTGGATTTACCTTTCCATCATCTAATTTAGCTCCATATAAGTACTAAAGTAACTCCAGCTTTGGCTATGATGGAAGTTATTTGTTTTTGTTTCTACAGAAACATTGTAACACAGATACAAAAGAATACCTTTTAAAACTAATTTAAGATTATTTTATGTACATATAAATATTAGTGCTGTGCAACAATTAATTGCATCCAAAAGAAAATTGAGTACATAATATGTGTGTGTACTGTACATATTATGTATATATAAATACACACACCTGCATGCATATATCTGAGAATTTTTTTTTTACATTTATTAAAGATATTTATATATCATTTCTATGAATATAAATATTTATAATGTATTTTTTTCAAAATATACGACGTATGTGTGTGTCTTTATATATACATAATAAAAACACACAGTAAACACTTATTTTGGATGCAATTAATCGCTTGATAGCACTAATTTATATATATATATATATATATATATATACACGGCACTTGTGAAATGAGAGAAACATGATACAGCTTTAATTTTATAATTTAATGAATGAAAAAACCCCTAAGAGAAATAGAAGCAGATGACACAGACATCTACACGCTATTAGATCCACTGTATTCTACAGACATATGAGAATAAAGTCCAGCTTTCAGTTTATAAGTACATCCTTTCATTTCAGAAAAAAAAAGAAATAAATTTAATGCATTATTAATTGTTATTTAATGGTGAGTTTCATTTCATACAAACCAAGGATAGACAGTAAACGACTAACATAAGGACGTGGTCTGGTTCACAACAACCGGTTTAACACGTCATAGAACATTACACGTGCAGGTATTTTAATGCCCCCGTTTCATTTGCCTTTCTTTTCGTCTTTGCCTTTCTTCTTCTGTTGTTCCTGGAAGAAGTCATTGCATGCAACCGTCAGCGCCGCCACCAGCACCACAAACTCGTTAAAGTCAACCTCATTATCCTTGTTGGAGTCCAGATCGTTCATGATCTTTTCCACTAGATGGGGGTCCTTCTGAGACTAAACAGAGCCAGAACAAACAAAACAAATCAGTTTAAAATACTGTATTTAAAATACCATACTGTGCAATGCAAACATTTACACACAAATTATTCTGGTACTGGATGCTGATTGGCCAAAATGTCCTGAAATAGGATATATATATATATATATATATTAAATATTTTCATTTATGAATTAATTTACAGTATCTAAATATATATATGTGTGTGTGTTTGTATTATGTACTTTTTATTTTAGAATGTTATTCATATTTTAATACATAAATCAAATTTGGCACCATTATCACAATCGCATCATGACATTCAGCATTTAATATTTAATTTAAACAAAAAAATAAGTAATTACAAAAAGAAAAAAAGTTCTATTCGAACAGTATAATAAAAAACCTTTTTTGTTATGTATTATTGCACATTTTATAATGTGTTTGTTAGTTAGTTACTCTACATACACACACAGACACATATATCTGGTGTACTTCAGAAATTACTCAGACCAGACCTTTTTTAAAAAAAATGTGAGTTATGCTAAAATGCTTTTTAATTAATCTTAATATTTACACATTAATATTACATTTTTACATTATATTTTTAATTTTAATTTATATAAATGAATATATTTTGTTTAGTATTAAAATATTTCTACTTTTTGAAAAATTTGATATAATATGTTTCTCTAGCCTGAATTATAATGTTATATTGAACCTTTACAAAAGAATATCTATCATACTCCAACACAAGCTCTGTGGAACATGTTCAAATACACGGCTTTCCTAAAGAAACTGCTTAATGGGTATATGTGTACTTTTACATGATGTCATTGATACTATTGTAACAGTCTGTTTCCCAACCATTGAAAAAAGATCATCAGATCCATCTCATGGATGTCCATCCGTCAATCCTGACATTCATTGCACGTGAACACTATTGGGCAAAACCCAGTGGCCGTTCGTCCCAGTGGTGATTCTGGTAACCAATGACCCTTGACTTTAAAACCATCAGAGTCCATCAGCCTGTGGCTACACTGTATGACTGACTATCTGTGTGTGTGTGGTGAAGCCACCAGACACAGTTTAACATCTCACTCATTACTCTTTCTGCCTCCTAACGTTACAGTACACACTCCCTGGAGAGCAAGCGCGCGCGTGTGTGTGTATGTGGCGAGGGAGAGGTGCGAGTCTATATCGGGCTGTGTTCCAGCCAGTAATTGACGATGCGTAAGCAACAGCCTCCTTCTGATGATGCGTACACAGCTGAGACCCACATCTCACGAAAACACGGCCAGCTCATATTTCATCCCAAAAATTTAAATGAAGAAAATAAGAAATTATGTTACATAACGGGGGAGGGGGGGCTGTTTTCTGAACCATTAAAATTTAGTTTAATTGAGACGTTATTTGCATGACAATTAAGCACATTTGTCCTCATAATGCTAATGCAATCAAAACATTCTACTTTGCACTTTTCTTTTTTTTTTTCACAGTTGCATTTAACTGTATCATTAGTATAAATTAGCATAATATTTTATTTAAAACAGTATGAATACATTACAACAAAAACTAACCTGTCCAAATGTTCTATTCAAAGAAAATATACGTTCTAATACACACACACACACACACACACACACTTACACACTCACATATAAATGTAGTTTATATACATTATATTACATAATATTATGCTAAATGCACTAAATTATTATTTTTTGTTATTAAATGTATTCAATTATTTTAAACTATAACATATAATATTTGGATCTATTTGTTTATTTATTTATTTTTGCATTAAAATAAGGAGACTAATAGTCCTAGAATAAGCCTCTTCTGTAGATTTTTTTTTAAATGACTAAAAATAGTATAAATGTAAAATAAATAAATAAATAAATAAATAATAATAAAACAATTCATTTTACTTTTGGTATGATCTAGGTGTTTTCTTTACAGGTTTAGAAGATTCACTCAAAGAGGGAGGAGAGGCAACTTATTTTCCTCTCGACACAAACACACACTGCTCAAATCCCCAAAGATCTGCATGGATATGTCAGAGAGACACACCAGGACGCTGTTTGACCCAAGCGCTGTTTTCCTGAACTTTTGTCTCATTGAGATTCAGATTCAAGTTTCCTAATCATGAATGTGGGTCAGTTTTATGAAATGATATTGTATCTGATGGGAAAGAAATAATTCATTTAATGCATTTCCTCAGATTTTCAGCCAGCTCACCAAGTGGCCTGTCCCAGTGTGAGAGCTGAAATTACACGCCGGTGCACACAGGAAATGAATTCAATGCACACACAGCAAACAACACGAGAAGTTTATTACGCAAATTATTATCACTAATCAACACGCCGGAGCCCAAAACTCACTCTTATGAGCACAAATTAATGCATGCAGTAAGAGCAGAATATGTGCTGCATGACAAGAATGAGATCTCAAATCTTAATAGATGGCATTACGCAGGGTTGACTAAGCAGTCAGTGAGGTGATGTTATGGGCTGTTTTCTTGAAGGAAAGAGAGCACTTTGAACTCCACGGTAAGTTTCCCTCTCGCTCTGGGTGTGTGCTCATATAACAGCTCTCATGTGATGTTAGGTCAAAAGATTACACAAGATTTAAATTCATTTCCTGTTGAAAAAAACTAAACCTCAATTTCCATAAAAACATGCAACAAACAGGTTGCAAATGCATTCATAAACCAACACTGCATAATACCTTTAAATCCAAAATACATCTGGATTATGAAAATGTTTATTTTTCTTTGTCATGTAACTTATTGCAGTAGTTTATTTTATTAAAGTTTTATTAAAGTGTCAGGTCATATATATATATATTTTTTTTTTTTTATATATATATAATAAAATAAATTATTAATTAATTAATTAATGCAATATTATTTAGTTGTTTTGTTTATATAGTGTATATTTTTTATTAGTAAATATACAAATTAATACTAACAATAATATTTTAAATAATAATTTAGATTTATATAATTATTATATTTAATAATATATATATTTTTGTAACTATAATTACTATTATCACTATATTGTATATATTTGTATTTATCAATAAAATAATTAAAAACAAACATACATATAGTATATTTGTTATTATTAATAAATGTATACAAATTTAATGTAGTAAAATGTTTAAATTTCATAGAATAATAATTGCATATATTTAATTCCATTTTATTGTAAATTCTTAGAAATGTACATACATAAAAATGTTTTGTATGCCTCTATTCATTTTACAATGCAGGCCCATGACAACTGAACTCTGATAAAAGTCACCTCTATTTAAGTTAAGCTTGGAAATTGGTTGTGAAATATGCTAAAGATCGCTAACCGTGAGGAAGTCAGTGAGTTCGCTGTTGAGAAGTTCCTTCAGCTCTCCTTTACTGAGTTTATATTTGTCTCCCTCGCTCCCCGAGTAGTTGTGAAAGACGGTGATGAGCGCATCCATGGCTCCCTCCAGTTTACTGGGCATTACTGCTGCAGAGCACCTGTGGAGCAGACAAGACGCACGTCCAGTCAGACTTGGTCAAGCATTTTGTGGCCACATTTACTAACAAACTATTTTTTGTCACTAAATGTCACTAAAACACAATCTAATAATCTTCCAGTATATATTAAAGTACCATCAATCTCCAGTGGTACTTAAACAGTCAAATGACAAATTTAAAAGCTTTATTTTAACATCTTAACAAGTTTAGCAAGTGAATTAGGCATCTTTGACATATCAAACCTTTGCTGGCAAAGAGAGAACAGTGTCTTACCTTGTTAAGAGCTGAGAAGTGAAGTCCTGTGTGTTGGTGAACAAACTGTTTTCAGGAGTGGGTGAAGTTGTTTTTGAGTAACCTGTGTAGGAAAGACCCTCCTCTGTTGTCATGACGATGTACGATAGCTCAGGTGTTGTACCATAGTAACCCTATGATCTCAATCCGCACCCTTCCATACACCTGCACTGAAAACACACTCCAAATAAAAGAGCAATGGCCTCCTGAGAGCCCTCCACTCACACTCACACACAGCATATGCAGAACAAGCTTCACTTTTAAGAGCCATGATTGCTCAATTACTGCTGATATACTGATATCTTTGTGATTGTAGAAGGATGTATAAAGTCAGAGGTGCATGTGTTTGATTAGTGTTGCAGCTAAACTTTGCAGGACAGTCGATCGCCAGGAGCATGGTTGGGCACCAATGCCCTAAACATTTACTCGACTGATTAACTAGTATAACCAGCAAGACATTTTTGGTCAACCTACAACATCAGAAAGATCATGCTGGTTGACAGCACCATAGCAAACATAAAGAAATTAATACTTATAGGAATAGTTTACCCAAAAATGAATTTTCTGTTATCATTTACTTACCCTTGAATAGTTCCAAATCTGTATGAATCTGTATGAATCAAGAAAAAATAATTCTATGGAATTTTCCTTTTTGGGTGAACTGTTCCTTTAAGAGTAAACTAAAGTAGAAAACAGAAAAATGCAAAACATTAAAAGACAAATGAACAAGTCAATGTGACTTGAACGTATTTATAGAAAATGCCTTTGATTATGATGATGGAGATAGCATGATATTTTGCTCCCTAGGCTCCTAGGCATCTCTGGGACCCCACATGGGGCCTCTGTAAAATGCCTGCCCCGAGTCATAAGAGCCCACCCCTATATGTCAACACGGATGGAGTTGTGGAATCTGACATCTTACAATATTTGATTTCATTCATGTCCACAGCACAACTAGTACAGGTTTAATTAAATATGGTTAGGGGGAAGCTTTCCTTATCAAGCCCCTCTAAAAGCATTTCATCAGCATCTCTGTCATAGATGCATACAAGAGCTGTAATTGTGGTCATTAAGTCATTGCAACTGATCAAATAACAAGGCCTATTACTTCTGCCTGAGAAATGAGAGTGAGCGAGCGGGAGAGAAAGATAAGAGGCTATTATTAAGATTCTGTGCTTGGCTTATCACTTGACTGGAGCTAATTTTTTTAAATCATGTGATTACCATTGATTCATAGTACTAGAAGACCGGTACTAGAATCTGAACACAGATGGAGAAAGATTGAGAAGGATACGCTTTCAGGTTGTTTTCTGGTTGTAGTTTCTAGCTGTGATATATATAGGGTTAATTTAGGATAATTGGGCCATTTTCCCCCTCAGTCACCTTGATGGCATAGTAATTTACCTGAATTCTCCCTATATGGTTGGACATATGCCGCTTAATTCTTGTGTAACAATTCACAATGTTTTTGCACACTTTTGGACACAGAAGGCCACCAAATGGGAATTAAATACTCCATGGAGTTATTGCAAAAATAGAAAAAAATATACATGGTGGATAAATCAAGGCAAGGGTTTAGGCTTCAGATCACCATGCAAGTAGGAGAAATCTCATATTACGGTCGGTCATCACAATCGCGGATATATGATTAGATTAATGTACATTTAGCCAGTTTAATATGAAGAGACAGTAAAATTGAAGACTTTCGTTTGTGTTTTTGACCTAACGTGCACTGTACAAAATGCAAGAACAGTCCACTATTTAGGTTTGTTCACCTAACACCTGACACATTGTTTTTCCTTTTTTAAAGCATAAGCGCCATAAAAACGATGCAAGCTTTGGGTCTTCCGATGTTTCTTAATGTCGCTGAAACCTACAGATGTCCAACTCTCTGTGCAACTGATACTCGATTGGCTCATCTGCGTTATTGATCACCATTTGTATAACCAGCTTTACCATGGTTAAACTATGGCTAGTGTACCAAAAATGTGGTTAATTTGTGATTACCATTGCTACCAAGTATTGTAATCATGTTTTATTTGTAGTAAAACTATGGTTCTTTTCAAAAGAGGTTTCTATGTTGTTATTACAATGTGCACTTCCCTTGATTATTAAAGCAACAATCCCCAAGAAACCGTGGTTTATAGAGATTTTACAGCAGTTAAGAGGTGTTATGACGCAAAGCGGAGTAAACCACAGCTTCACTTGGCCTATTGCTTTTATAAAACGGTTATTCCCTGTATGTACTGTAATAGGGAAAAAACAGTGCGAATAAAGTCTAACGATATTTAGATATTCCGCCGGTTGTGGTTGGAACAGTTGCCGAGCAACAAACAGACATAAACAAAGGTGTGTGTTTTTAGAGTATTGCACAACAGCTTCGAACATGGCTAAACCAATCAGAAACAAGGATGGAAACGGTCAGAATAATCCGTTAGAATAGTGTGAACGAGATAGTTGTTATTCACAGTCAGTGTGAACAGACCTGTTATTTCTGCATGATTGTCTGGTTCAGCTTGTTCAGAAAGCTTCAGTGCTTCGATTGGAAAATCCAGCAACATCCTTTAAGCAAACTTTAAGCACAACTATTATTGCTCGAAGGAATAATGACGTACGTGGCGTTCTTGCTTTCCTAAAACTACATTGTTAAGCCCATGGAGGTCTAAGAGAACTTCAAACTTTAGACTATTCATTTGTTAATGTCAATATTTGTTTACTTAATCTTGCGTTTCGCATAGTTTCCCCCCCTAAAATATAACAGTGTCGTCGTGTTTCGAGGTCTCCCTGTCTCTCCAGGGATAAAGACGAGTCTATTTTTTACTCCTGATCTCACCTGAGGGAGAACAGAGGGGGGGTCAGGACGAGGCTCAGGTGTGTTTAACCCCCATCCCTGCAAGCTAAAAGTGTTTTCCGTTCATTAAGATGATGAAACGTTTCCCTTCTAAGTACTGTGTGAATTAGAGTGAGAGAAATCTATTGAATTTACTGTGCTAGAGGCCAATAACCAATATAGTAATCCTTATTTTGTTTCATATAACGTCTCAGTATTCAGAGCAAACAGCAGAACATGGTAGTTTCATCACATCTTGAGAAGATCTGCTGTTTAATTAGCAATGCGTTTCTGACCTCTAGTGGCTCAGCTTTGGCAACACACCGGAGGTTTCTACTAAAGTTTTGAACTGGAAACAACATTCAAAGTTTTTTAAAAATGCCTTGCGCCTCTTGTGCCTCTGTGGTCACCAAGACTGCATTTATTTGATCAAATATAAAGTTTGAAATACAATTTAAAATAAATAATTTCTATTTGAAAATATTTAACATATAATTTGTTCTTGTGATGCAAAGCTGAATATTTAGTCTCACGTGATCTCTAAAAAATCATTCTAATATGCTAATTTGCTGCTGAAGAAACAAACAAACAAACAAACCAGTTATCAGTGCATAAAGGTGTTATGTTTACAGTAGCCAGCCTAGCATATGCTTTGCACATTGTCTGTACATCTACAGAAACAATTTATTTTGCCATAAGAGAATTTGCTCCCATAACTAACCCCTAATGCTAATTTAACAACCTAATATTCGCAAGTTATCTGCACAGGTATATAAATATTGCAATAGGTCTGTTGCACTGTAAATACCTAAACCGCAAATGTGAAATGCCTGTATCATACTGCGTGTTATGTAAGAGCGGCAGGCTAGAATTTACCGTCAAATCGCTGCAACCAGATGATGATGAAGAACTTGAGCAGCTACAGGACTAGGCAGCTAATCCTGGTGCTCCTGAAGGCTCTTCCCAGCAATTCAACCGAGCTGAAACCTCGTCAAGCTGTAGTGGCTTTGACTGAGCATCTGTGATGAGAAACAATGCCAGTTCAAGTCTCACCAAAACACAAAATACTGAAAACTTCTCTTTTACGTTAAAGGAATAGTTCCAAACATGACATTTGCAGACAATGTACTCACCCTCAGGTAATCCTATATATACATAGGATTGTGTTGAGAGTTTGTTTTTTTCTTTGGAACATATTTGGAGAATTAGCAGTACATCACTTGCTCACCAGTGGATCCTCTGCAGTGAATGGGTGCCGTCATAATGAGAGACCAAACAGCTGATAAATACATCACAATAATCCACATAATTCCTGTCCATCAAATTTTTGAAGTGAAAGGCTGCCTGTTTGCAAGAAACAATTAATCAAAATATTTTAATCCAGCTTCCAGCAATGGTCTTTTTCACTGGGGGAAACCATTTTTATGGATTATGAACTCGTATTTTGACCTGGAGGCCAGTTTAGAGTTTAAATGGCTTAACAAACACAGCTTTTAACAGGATAAATTACTATTCGATTGATTACTTGTAATTTACTGTGATGTATTTATCACTCTCATTCTGACGGCACCCATTCACTGCAGAGGATACAATGGTGAGCAAGTTACATAATGTTTAATTTCTCTGAATCTGTTCCAATAAAGAAAGTCTTCTACATCTTGGATGGCCTGAGAGTGAGTGAATTTTCATTGCTGTCTGAACTATTCCTTTAATGCAAAAACGTGTACATTGTTGTTAAACCTGCATACATTTTATTTTAGAAAACAATAAAAATATATTTTATACTTAATATGTTCTTGCAGGAATACACAGTCAGTGCAAATGAATTTATATGCACTGATATAAATAGCTTATGTCAATTAAAAGCTTTAAAAAAAATGACTCTTTACCTTTAAACATTAACACCACATGTCAATCAGCCTGTAAGTGACTCATAAATGATTCTTATTTTTATATTCAGTGTTTGTATCCAGCCTTCACACAGATTCCCGTGATTTATTCATGCATCCTGTGCTAAGAATTAGTTCAGAGAGATATACACTGCAAACAACCCATAATCAAAAAAACGCTGTTGTCTCTATAATTTTTTTGCGTGAGAAGTGGATCATTGATGACTCCATAGAGAGCAGCTCAGTGGTCGTCTGCCCTGTCCTGCTCTCAGCTTCTTTCTGTTCCAACAAACCAACTTTATTCTGTAGAGAGATTTATGCATGACCGCAGTGACACCCAACTGCAACTTCCTGGTCTGAAAAACGTCAAAACATAAACAAGGCCTTTTCATCTCTGTGAAGGCCTGACAGAAAAGCTATGATTAATGAGAGACAGAAAGAGAAAAGGCGAGAGAAACTAGGCTGCCCATGCCTACTCATCTTTATAAAGAGATGGGATGTTTATAATGCATTTAGCCAGACAAACATATGAATATTTATGGGAATGTTGTGTAATGTCAGTTTATGTTAGTGTCATGCTAATTAATTCATATTAATAGAAGGTTTTGGAAGGTGAAGCAGGAAATGAGACGATGTGGAGAAACTCCTGAAATGCTGTAATGTTGGGGTCAGTTGCTATATATGTTTCAACACCCACCTGTTACACAAATACAACCTAAAGCGGTTAAAAGAACAGGTCACCTAAAATAAAAAAAATGTTTCATTTCACAGTGCGCAAGTTGTACGGACCAGTTTTATAATATCTTTGTGGGTATTATACCTTTTGCATTTTTTGATTCTTAAAAACTCCAGTCTTTTAATTTTTTTGTAAAGAAGAAAGTTATATAGGTTTAGAAGAAAAACAAAAAGAGAGAAATAAAGTGTGCTGTGAACATTCCAAAGCAATTTATGACTCAAGTCATTTTTACTGTTATTTTAGTATCATTTATATATTATTATTGTATTAAAAAAAAAATATATATATATATAGCTTTAATGTATTTATTCTTAGTAATTTCAGTACGCCAACTTAAACATATTTTTTTTCTAAGATAAAAAATTCAGATTCATTTTTTACATGTAGTATTTGTTTAATTTTATCAGCTTTATTTCAGTTAATAAAAACAATTTTTAATCAAGTTACAAATATTCTAAGGACCCAAATAGACTCACTGCTAAATGCATAAAACCTGAAAAAAACTTTGTAATTGATATTCAGATGCACGCTTTATTTCATTGGTTGGCAGTTCTTGCACAAATGCATTCACACTGCAGAACTGATAATGACATTCAAATTCAAAGTACAAAAAGCTTTTTGCGCATCATTTGGACTGGAATGCATTATTGAATCTCTGGTTATTAATACATGCATGACTCAAATCAAATAGACACTTCACAGATCATTGAGACATCTCTGCTTCTTTCTTCACATTTCTAGGACAGAAATGAGTAGCGCAGGAACATTTCAGCTGGTCAAATGTTGGATGATCCTCCAACTACCAATGAAAAGAGTGTTCACACACAAACACACACACACCATACCAAAGAGAAGAGGAGCGTGGTTGGGGGGTGAGAAAAAGAGAGAGAGAGAGAAAGAGAGAGAGAGAGGGAGAGAAACGCTACAGATGCAGGAGGTGGTGCTTGGACACATTTTAGAGGCGTAAAGGCCTGCCTCATTTGGCGCAGATCAGATCCTTTACAAAAAGCCACATCCAGCACTCCAAACAAGAGAAAGTCGCCGCCGGCCGCTGCCAGCATCCTCACCCCGCCGCAGGAGTAACAGCAGCCCGGCTGTTGCATCAACAACACGTAGCTTGACATGAATCCCAGCAGTCTGCGCGGCGTGCTGGACGTCAGCAATGCAACCTGGGCTCTGTCGGAGCGCTCGCTGCTGCAGCCCATGTGGGATTACCTCCAGCAGAACCACGAGAGCACCTTGCGCTCGCCGCTCTTTCCTGTCATCCTCTCGGTGTCCATGTACCTGGTGCTGGTGTTCTTCTACACCGTGCTGGACCTGCTGGCTCCCACCTGGCCCTCTATCCGACGCTACCAGATCCACCAGGACCGCACCGTCACCTGGTCCAACATCGGCTCCACTTTGGCGCTCACCACGTACAACCATCTGCTCTACATCTTCCCCGCCGCCGTAGCCCAGTGGCTCTGGCGGCCGCCCGTGCCGCTGCCCCGCGAGGCTCCCACGCTCAGCGCCTTCCTGCTGGGAATTGTGGGCTGCACAGTGGTGTTCGACTTCCAGTACTACTTGTGGCACCTGCTGCATCACCGTGTCGGCTGGCTCTACCGCACCTTCCACGCGCTGCACCACCAGTACCGTCAAACCTTCAGCCTGGTGACGCAATACCTGTCTGCTTGGGAGCTCTTTAGCGTGGGCTTCTGGACCACTGTGGATCCTTTGCTCCTCCAGTGCCACTGTCTCACCACCTGGGCATTCATGCTCTTTAACATCTGGGTGTCCACCGAGGACCACTGCGGGTACGACTTCCCTTGGGCCATGCATCGCTTGATTCCCTTCGGCCTTTGGGGTGGAGCGCTGCGGCACGACGCTCACCATCAGCAGCCGGGCACCAACTTTGCCCCTTTCTTCGCCCACTGGGACTGGCTGGGGGGCACTGCAACCATGCCGGCTCCCGTGAAGACAAAAACGCGGAAAGAAAGGGACGAAAAGGAAGCCTGAGGCTCTGCTTTCCCTTTCACACCCTCGCTCGAATCTCTCTCTTCATTCCATCTGTCCTGCCCTGTCTCGCACGTTCCCCGTCGCTATTCATCTGAACTGCAGATCAAGTGTCTTACTAACAAACCAGTAGAGAAGCAAGCAGCACATTCCCGACAAAAGCGTCCTGCTTTTTGAATGTATAAAGTGTCTTTTCTTGCAAATCTATCTATTTTTCTAAATAATAATAAAAAAAGACTCTTTAGCATTTGATGGCCAATTTGTGGAGTTTTGTGGCATATCTCAGGTTTGTAGTTTTGGCCAAATGTCTTTCAAAAAGATTGTGTGTGTGTGTGTGTGTGTGCGTTTTCAAAATGCCTTGTATTCCAATGCTTGTTATTGTATTTTGACACTTTTTACTAAACTTGAGTCAATAAAATGTTAAGTTTACCTTCAGCTGTGTACATATGCATTCGAGGATGCTTTGCAAGCTATGGATTGCTCCAAAAAAAAAAAAAAACCCACAGACCGTTATAATCGTTAGAGAAGAGGAGCATGTGAAGTAACATGTTGGCTAACACAGTTGCTAGGAAGATCAAAGACTACTTACATCATCATCCCAGCTGCTGATTGTGTTTGCTAATAGAAATTCAAAATGTTCAGCATACAGATAGTGTAGGTAATCAAGTTTAAAGTTCTATCATGAAACGCACAATGAGATGTTTGCAGGAATGTCTGAGATGCTCTTCAAGCAAAAGAAAATAGTGATTTTGTTGTAAAAACCAGACAAAAAGCACTACATTCCATGCCTACTTTTTTGAGACTTAATACTATCAGGTCATGAACATCACATTTTGAAAAACGTTGCTGTGTATCTTGAGAATTGCATAAAGTTTAAAGCAATAGTTCATGCAAAAATTAGAAACATGTTGTAATTCACTTACTGTTATTCCAACTCTTTGTTCAATGAAACACAGTCTGAAGTTTGAGTCGCTCTTACAGCAAAAACAGATTTTTATTTTGTTTTATTTTGTAGTTTCTCTCACAAATCTATCTTATGGCTTCAAAAGACGCTGAATATAGTGCAGAACAATAGGCTGTTAATTTAGTTCACTTCACTTGGTGCGTCACAAAGGCTGAATGATATTAGTTGACACTTAAGAACTGCATTAGGCTTAAAGAGACCCAAAAATGAGCCCCAAAAAAGAATGAATGTAATTCCAACTCCATATACCTCCGTGAAACACAACATGAGACATACGGCAGAATGTCTGAGCTGCTCTTCCACTTAAACTACATGGTGATTTATATAAAAAAAGTGACAAATCGCACAATTAAACCTTTAACTTTCAAGTTGTGCACCATACAAGACATCTAAAGATACCATAAATACATGAGCTCTGAAATATCATTTGCAATCATGGTAAATATACATTTATTCATTTACCAGACTTACAGGTGTATATAAATTAGTGCTGTCAAATGATTAATCGCATCCAAAATAAAAGTTTTTCTTTACATAGTATATTTGTATGTACTGTGT
>JAUYWG010000059.1:3060350-3070459 GCA_034779775.1 Enteromius afrohamiltoni
TATATATATATATATATATATATATACTCCCACTTGATTGGTTTCAGATTAGAGGTCATTTGCCTATTTAGCAGACATTACAAACAAAGTCAATGTCAGATATATTGTGTAATATACATTCATGTACTAATTATGATAATTGAATAGATCGTTTTGAATGTGATGGATTACACAATAAAAAATGACTGAGAAGTTCTGAAGCAAACTGATCAGAGATTTTAACTCAATGTTTTGGAAAAAAAAAAAAAACTGAAACACTGTAACTGAGCAATAGAGATGCCGGCACACTGAAACGGTTTTGAAACGTTGACAGTTAATGTTGCATATATTTAACACATTACTTGAAAATAGTAGGTAGTGCATAGTATATACTGTGCAGTAAACATTACACTAATACTTCGTTCTTAACAGCCCTTGAATAGGCTGTGGGTGCTGCACTTACCAGATCTGTACAGTAGATGTCGCTACTTTCAAAACTCATCCGTCAGCATTAATTGTAATTGTTAAGGGTTAGTTAAATAGGTTTTAATGATTCATGGTAAAAGGTACTGTTGAGAAATAGAGTACAAAGCATGGCCTTTCTATTTTTGACTGAAATAAATGTAAATTATTCAACATTATATTAAGGTGATAAGGTCATCTACACGAAAAAGCTAATTAAAATTTTTATTATTTTTATTTTTCATTTGAATTTTAAAAATAGTATGTTCTTGAAAATGTATAAATAAATAACAATGAAATAAGTCATTATTATTATACATACACCATAACTGTACAGCAAAAAAAAAAATGTTTGTAACAAATGTATTAAAAATAAAAAACTAAAATTATTCTGTTGCGTAAGTATTCATATCTTGGACAGTTGAAATTTAGCTCAGAGTTCTGATAAAAATCTGCTTCACTAAAAGGTTACAGAAGCATGTAGTCTCCTTTAACCTTAATGCAAGAGGTTTGAAAGAACCAGGAGTCTTCCTAGATCTAGTCTTCTGGTCAAACTAAGCAACTGATGGAGAAGGGTTTTGGTTTGTGTGGTGACCAAGAAACTGATGGTCACTCTAGCTGAGCTCCATGATCATGTGTGGAGATAGAAGAAATCTACAGAATTTAGGCTTTATGGCTGTGTGGCAAGACTCGATTCTCTTCTCAGGCAAGACACTTGAAAACACACTTGGAATTTGTTAAAAAAAAAACACACACACACACACACACACACACCTAGGACCCTCAGACTGTAAGAAACAAGATGATCAAGATTATTATTAGCTCTAAGAAGAAAAGCAGCTCTGCTCATCATCTGCAGAGAACCATCCCAAAAGTAAAGTTTACTGGTGTCAACCTTGTTCTGTGGGGCTGTTTTTTCAGCGGCAGAGACTGAGAAACTTATCAGAGTAGAAGCAACACTCAGTGCAGCAAAATATAGAGATAGGCTTAAAGGAAACCCAGTCCAGAGCATTCAGAAAGGTTCACCCTCCAACAGGACAATGACCCTGAGCACACAACAAGAGCGCCTTATAGACAACTCTGTGAATGTTCTTGAGAGGCCCAGACACAGCCTGGGATTGAACCCAGTCAAATATATTAAGTCAGGAGAAGAATGGCAGATAAATGCCAAATTGCTGATGAGCAAAGCGCGTCACATCAAACAAACAACAACAAAAAAAGACTCAAGGCTGTAAAGATGCTTCAGCTAAGTATTCAGTTAATGAATGCTTATGCAATGTACTTATTTCAGGTTTTTTTTTTTTGTGGTAATAAACTTACAACAATTTTCGTTTTTGATTTGTCAGAATGGTTTATGGAGTGTAGATTGATGTGAGGGGAAAAAGTAATTTAAAGCAATTTAACGTAAGGCAGCAACATAATAATAAATAATAAATACATTTGCAAGGCACGATAGATGGGACTTGACCACAAACATCAACAAACCTGCTTCAACATGCTCAGCTCAACTGGTTTTACCAGTCGCTGTGTTTTTGTTAAACACAGACACAGAGAGCTTCACAGACTGGTCCTATTTTTAAAATATAGGCCAACACACATCCATCAAAGACTCCAGACCCCGACAGACACAGCATTAAATAAATAACTGCGTCTTGAAGAAGTGATCCTGAATCTTAAACTGCAGGTGGCTGTGCACATGCATTTGAACAGCCGAATTTAGAGACAAGGAGACTGAGGTGTATTGTTTGTACAACTACACATGCATAATCTCTCTGTTCAGGAAGCAATCCAAAACGTCGACGCTACAGTCAAACCTCACCCACTCATCATCTCATAGGTTATAACGGTTACCTGTCCGTCACAGTATCATGTTTCTCCTATTCTGCTTTATACATCTTTGAGGTTTGTGCATGGTTGGAAAAAAACGTAAAGCTGAATAACAGGTTGTCAGACACATGGAGGGAGAAAAGGGGGGAGTAAGAAACAAAGAAAGAGAGCAGAGGGAGGGAGAGATGATAGAAAGAGAAGTAATCTCCAATCTTCCTACAGTATCTGTAGTGCAGCGTTATGCAATAGTAACGTCTCTCTCTTTAAACACTGCTGGTCTCAAAGTTCACAATCTTTCTGTTTTTTAAGAGCATCGCTTCTTACCTTAAAATATCTGCGCTGGAAAACTTTTGTTGTTTGCTAAGGCAAGTGCCACTGTTACTCATAACTCAGGTTAGAGATTTGAACAAACATCCAAGTATTAAACGTCTATGCTGTAGGCCTATCCTTCGATCCTTCAACTGTTTTTAAGGAAATCTTTGCTATTATTTTCTTTATTACAGCTGATGATAAAATGGGCTGAAATCTATTTGCACATATCAAAAAACAAATGTTATTTTGAGTAAGTAATGCATAAATTGCCAGGCAGTTGTTCTTCACAAAATAAATTCACATTTATTTGAATTAAGGTGCGGTCACAGTAACCTCAAGGTTAAAAAAACTAGGTGTGTTTTGAAGCTGGGATGCTGGTTTAAGCTGGTTTCAGCTGGTCCTTTGCTGGTATGCTCCTTCCTGACCAACACACGACCCTCAGCTAAGTACCAGCTTAATCCAGCATTTCAGCTTCAAAACATACCTAACCAGCAAATGCTGGGTTTTTTTCAACATGTTCAGCGAAACTGGCTGCTGCAGAAATTAGCACAGTCATGGTTTCCACTCCATCAGGGATCCAAAATAGCACTATTTTACTTCCCTGTTGAAAAGAACAGCATATGCTGGTAAGGTATGTTTTGATCCTTTGGTGTTTTTTGATGTTCTGATGGTTTAAGCTGGTCCTTTGCTGGTTTATACTGGTCCATTGCTGGTCAAACCAGTTTATCACCAGCACATGACCAGCCAAAGACCAGCTTAAATCAGCATCCCGGTTTCAAAACATACCTAACCAGCATATGCTGTTTTTTTTCAACAGGGGCATTTCAAACACTATACTTTAAATATAAAACTGAAACTGTCAAAATATAACCATCAGAAACAGCATAAAGTAGCTAGATGTGTAGACGTGAGGATTAAATTTTGTGATGCTAATTTCAGTGGCTGCGCTGATCAGCAGAAAGCGTTTTATGCTTCGTACGACTTTATACTGAATGCGGACAGTATGCATGTTTTAACACTTCAAATTTGCCATTATCCTATGTAGCCACTGAGTTTACTGCCTTCACATGCAAAAACCCACTTGTCAAATGCATCCTCTTATCACACGTCTAATGATTATTCCAATGCCAGTGAGAAACTGCAACCTAAAATGCCACGGACAAGACCAGTGTGGTATCCATAGCAACGTCAAAAGGCAAACACATCTAGAAATGGTCAGGAAGCTGTGAAGTCAGGGATTGAGAATCTGCGTGTGTGAAATTTGATCATCAGAGAGTGAGACAGCGTGAGAAAAAAAGAGGGAGGGGAGACAAAGAGTTTGTGTATCTTATTTGAGACTTCGGATAGTCGCAGCCCAGCCCAGAGGCTACATACATCTGAGCCCACATAATATAGTCACCTGAGACCGAGGGAAATGTAAATGAGCGGGATGAATGGACACTTTTCAGAGGGGCTGGAAGATATGGAAGCCTGTTACCACCTACAAATAAAACTGTGAGATTTGTACTGTAAATATGCTGAAATTTCAGCTTTGTATCACAGGAATGCATTACATTTTAAAATATACTCATCTTAATACGCTAATCTTACCAACCCCAACTTTTTGCCAAAAAGTAGTTATAAATAGCTGCCATATTGCTCATAGTTAGTGGTTTATTTAGTGGGATATTTTAAAGTGCAGCAGAAATTAATAATTGAACTCACGTATCTCACTTTCCCTTCTCCAATAAATAAAAATCTGGTGTTCAACCTTAAAGAGACTCAAAGAATCAGCGGTTTAAAGCTAGTTAAACAGGTTTAGAAGGTTTCTATAGACACAGACGATATTGTGAATGGCATGCTAAACATTAGCTAAGCGAGGGAGTGGACAAACTTACTGATCAATAAAGAACTGTGAGAATTTTCAGTCAACGTTTTGATGTGAAACATGCTCATGCTAGTAATCAAACAAGGTGCTCTGTTCATTAAAACAAGAGCAGAATGGTATTTTATAAATCGCTGTGTGAACAGTTTTGCATTTACAACTAATAATTTGCATTTAGCGGATTACACAAATTGCCTCAGCTCAATTGCTCATGTTCCACAAGGCACAGTTTGTCCCCACTAAAGTTACTAAATGCTCTTTAACCAAAGGAATGTTGACACTTTGTAGCCGAAAGATAGCATCATGAAGTCTTACGTCAGTGAGTTAAGTTTCATGGTTTGTGCTGATGACACCGTGTCATAGTTTCTACAAACAGCATGTGACTCGCTCGTTTACATGTTTCGTACCTCATATGTGATCCAAGGAACTCAATTATTCATAGGAAACTAACTAACAATTCAACAGGAAAAACAAACCTTCAAAGCAAATAAAACATTTATTTATGAGGCAGTGTGCCTTTAGGGGTAAAGTGGGATACTTGTGCATTTCCTTCTAAGAGTACATCTGATAAACAAGGTCTGAATGCAGATTCAGACACACACTGTACTGCACTGTATTCTCAAGAACACCACTTTTAAAGTCATGGTTGAATTTAGAAAAATATAATTCCAACAAGTGCATCAATGACAAGAATAGTGACCTAATTATGAGGTACAAAAATAATAGTTGAAGTTAAAGCATATTTACATTTCAAAGCAGTTTTTCAACAGGCTAGCATATTCACATTAAATATTTCAAGAAGTCCATCTGAACAATATAAAATGTAACAACAGGAAAAACTGGCTGGACTGCTTCTCTTCAAGTTTCATGAGACTTGCTTTGGCTTCACGACCCTGAGTTTTAGACCGAACGCTACAGAAACAGACTGTTCTGTTCAAACTCTTCCTGGCTCGTTCTTCAGCTTTGGGGATTTACGAAGGTCTCTGAAGCAAAAAGTCTTCTTAAACATTTCAACCTACTCTCAGACAGTTTCAGTATCATCCAATGGAGAACACAGAGAATGAATATGAAGTAAAATCTTATGCATATTCCACAGATAAATACATAAACGCTTGTCCATCATGGTCCAAGTCAGCAGTTGCTGCTTTCTGTGTTGCCTGTGCTTGAAGTATATGTTTTGGTCCGTGTAGAATATTTCATCGAGCTGAACGAGACCCTCATCCTCTCCACCGTTCGACTGCTACGGCACAGTAACGTGTTCTTGACGTGCTCCCTGAACTCATCCGAGACGTAATAATAGATGAAAGGGTCCAAGCAGCTGTTGAGACTGGCCAGGCACAGTGTCATGAGGTAAAAACCGTAGCCGTTATTGCTCCAGCCGTTTCGTAGGAGAGCGTAATGCAAGACCAACATCACGTTACTTGGGATAAAGCAGACCAAGAACGTTATGAGCACTGTTACAATGAGAACCACAGCTCGTTGGCGGGTTTTTCCAGCGCTGCCCTCAATTGTGGAACTCCCAAGCGAGCGAAGGAGAAGAATATACGCTGCGATGATGACCAACATTGGGATGAAGAAGACAAGACCTGCCATCACCATAAAATAATAATAAGGCAGCTGAATATCCGGGAGCACATCACCCAAGTTAATGTTCTTTGTGTTGATAAGATTGACGTCGTGGCAAGTGGTGATGTTGAGGGTCGGGACTTCAACGGTTTGCTGGTACAGGTACAAAGGTGTAGTACTGACCCAAATGAAGATCCAGATACACACAGATACGATGATCGCAAACTTGTTGTTTTTTCGTTGCTGGGTGAGCGGGTGAGCGCAGACCCAGTATCTCTGGATGCTCAGACAAGTGATGAAGAGGATGGAGCAGTACATGTTGCCGTAGAAGAAGCCCACCAAAACTTTGCACATCCCTTCACCAAAAGTCCAGTTATTTCCTTTCAAATGGTAAGCGATCTTGAGAGGCGTCCAGATGACGAACATCAGGTCAGCCAGGGCTAGGTTGCCCATGTAAATGGCAGCAGGGTGGATTTTATTTGACCTGAACAGCAAGACATATATCGCCATCGCGTTGGTTGGCAACCCCACCGCAAAAACAAAGATATAAATGATTGGCATGAAGACAGTAGTGAGAGCGCTCTTTAGTGTATCGGCAGAGGTCGGATCAATGAATAATTCGCCTGAATCTTCATTCTGATGGACTATTAAACCTCGTCCTTTGCCTTTAACTGAAACAAAACACATCGATAGTCACTTCTAAATTACTGAATTACAAAGTACATTAAAGAAACAAATAGAGTAAAGTTATAACATTTGTTCGAAAAATACAGACGAATGTAAGCGACTCACCTTGCTCCGACACTGCAAAAATTAGGCCTATACACGCGAAAAAGAACAGGATCCGATAACTTGCGGAGACAGCCATGATTCGTGTTTGTTAAACTTCTCTGTAATTCCCCAAGTGAAAGACGTCTGGCTCCTATGAGCTCTGCCGTTCCTCTCATTGAAACGATTTTGGTCGACCTAAAGAAGGAAGGACACGCCTTGCAGTGCGCTTCGGTGTCTCCTTACCTGCATGACGTCACGCTCTCGACGCACGCCGGTCGAATCCAGCTGCTGCGCGTGAGTTTCGAGCTCTGACCGAAATCACCCTCGTGAGGTAAGCGTGGGAGGAGAGACCGAGACTGTGTATATTGATACCATTAACATGACAGTTTACCAGAAATTTCTACTGCTATTTAAAGAGTATTTTAGCAAGTCTTAACATGTTGCCAAATGTAGCAAGTTTTTAATTTGATTTGTCATCTTTATTTCATCAAAATGACATTACATTATCACTTCCCTGTTCTCAGACCACAACATGCAGTGTTACTGTTAACTACTTATACTAAAACTAAATGATTAAATATAATATAACGTGAAATTAAAATAACGTAAAGTAAAATTAGACTATTTTTTTTAAGAATCCTAAAATGCCTTTTGTTAAAAAATTAAAAATGTGTAATAAAGAAAAATCTAAAAATAAATAGAATTAAAATATGAATAAAAACTATAATAGCATGTAAATAATATTAAAACAACTCTACTGTTACTAAAAGGTCCTTTTTTTCAAACTTCACCTACTATGAACTCAAGCCACATGGGCTTGTGGGATTTGTAGTCTTTCATAATTTTAGGTCATTGTGCTTCAATTATCTGTGTGCAACCACTCCATCACTAATATTGCAAATAAAGTTTTTTACAAATTAATTTACTGCTGCACAAACCATTGTTGTGTGTGTGTGCGTCAAACAACTTCAAATCAATTTTATGATTTGGTTAGTTAAATAAAAGGTGGACTTTGGTCATGTTCTAGCTGCCGACTGACCCATTTAAAAAAAAAAAGGCCACATATACACAGCAAATCACAAATTTATTGATAAAGTTTTACAAACAATTCTTTAAAAAAACAACATTAAACCTATGCATGTGTTTTGAAACCAAGAGAGGCAGGGTGCGAACAGAAATCAGTATTTATAAGACCATGCATACAAATGAGACTACTTCCAGCATTTAGTGCATTAGAACCCATCTGAAAGAGGTTATGTTTGCCGGTTATACATTCACACATCTAAAATGTGTTCACTGGTGTGATTCACATAACATTTCACATTCTTTTATAGATACTTGTACATGCATTTATGTAAACAGGAATAAATGCAAAATGGTTTCTGTAACAGGTGCTTAAAATACATTACAGCTTCAGGTATTCAGTCAACGTTTAGTCTACTTCCACCGAACTGGATAAAAGGTCATTTGAAAGAGGATTCTGAGAAATGCCACTAAACCAAACAGACAAAACAATTTCCAGGTCTTAAAAACCAAAATGAGGCAACTTGCAACTAGTGACGTAATGACAACACAATAATAACAACTCTTCAACATTTCCATGGTGACTACCTAGCCCTAGGATGTCTTTTTAAGGTCTTAAGATCTTCAAATATGGATGGGAGTTCTATATTAACAAAGACAAATAAAAAAAGCTTTTATGTGAGATGTTTAATCATTGACTGAATTGCATGTAACCCATTGATAGTAACTCAGTGCATGTTTCAGAAACTTGTTCCTCCAGCCCTTACAACATTTAATAATAAAACAACAAGAGCTTATATAGTTTTCAAGAGGTCCCGAAGAGCATCAGAGCATTGCACAGATTTGTCAATCAGTGTTCCAGATATCATTCTTAGTAGGAACTGCTCTGTGTGTTTGCAGACTCTGATGTGTAGGTACTGCTTTTCTTCGAATGCTTTAGTGCACTGAAAGAAACGCGCATCCTCTGTGCATTGCGTTCGCTGCGGCAAAGAAACGTGTTCCTTACATGTTCTCTGAATTCATCTGAAACAAAATAATATATGAATGGATCGACGCAGCTGTTAAGGCTGGCCAGGCATAGCGTTGTAATGTAGAAGCCGTAACCGCTGTCCCTTACTCCCATAGAGAGCAGGGAGTAATGCACAATAACCATGATGTTACTCGGGGTGAAGCACACTAGGAACATCACAAGCACCGTGACGATGAGGATGACAGCCTTCCTTCGTTTCTGAACGATGTCTGCATCTGTCATCGAGGTCTTCAAAGCACGTAGCATCTGCACATTTGCTACTATACATACTATGCAGGGAACTAAAAATCCAACAACTCCCATAATAAGGAAGTAGATCGACGGGTATTGTGACTGGCTGGGGCGAGTGACGTCATGGCAGGTAACAATATCTATGTTGGTGACCTTTACGGTCTGGTCGTAAAGATAAAGAGGCACGGTAATGACCCACACAACCAGCCACACACACACAGCAACACCAGTCGCCAGTTTGGTGTTCCTTTTCTGCTGGGAAAGAGGATGTACTATGGCCCAGTACCTCTGGACGCTAATGCATGCAATGAAAGAAGTCGAACAATACATGTTCCCGTAGAAAAAGGCAACCAGGACTTTGCACAGCGCTTCTCCGTAGATCCAGTTATTCCCTTTAAAATGGTATGCAATTTTTAGTGGAAGCCAGATTATAAAAAGCAGGTCCGCCAGAGCGAGGTTGGCCATGAAAATAGATGAGGGATGCTTCTTCTTCGTCCTGAAGAGGAACACCCAGATCGCCATAGCGTTAGTTGGCAAGCCCACACTGAAGACGATGATGTAGACCACTGGGAAGAAGATCTGCGTGAGCTTGCTGTTCAGTACTTCAACAGCAGTGGACGTCACTGACACTCCATCCTCATTTTCATCGCCAGTAAAGCCTCTGTCCTGCTCAGAATCTACAGACAGAATGTAGAAACATTACATCAATCGATGACAGACAGATCTCCTGGCTCCTTCTAGATTTTTCAGTTTTTTCAATTGAAGAGTACTTGTAAACATAATTAAATGATACCGTGTTGGTTTAACCAACAACGTAAACCGCAAACACTCACACTGAAAATGTGATTTTTGAAGTGGTAACATTTATTCGCAAAAATGTATTTGTAAAAAGCAGTGCTGTCAAATGATTAATCATGATTATTCACATCCAAAATAAACGATTTTGTTTACATAACATATATGTGTGTGCGGTGTATGTTTATTATGTATATAAAATACAAACACATGCATACATATATTTAGGAAAAATATGTTGTTTTTATA
>JAUYWG010000059.1:3070982-3086654 GCA_034779775.1 Enteromius afrohamiltoni
TTCACATAGATATATTATGCAAACATTATATATATATATATATATATATATATACAGGAGTCTAAATTTTAACTGGATCAAAACCTTTGATAAAAGTTAAAACCTAAAACTAAAATGCGTTCTTGTTCAAGTGTTGACTACTGTACATTTTGAATGCAATTCATGGTTTGACAGCACTAGTAGAAAATAACAAGATAATTGTGTATGTGCGCAGTTTATGTTGTAGAAAAAAACATCAACGTATTGTCAAGTTGTGTTTACAATACGCTTGGTTTTATTGTACAAAAAAAACAAAAAAAAATATATCACATAACATGAAACCTCATAGGAATTGGTTTTCCAGGTTTTAACATTATATCTACAACACTTAATTTCTCCTGACTTGGATGTAATTTACAAATGATACATTTTTAAATAATATTAGCGTTGGCTGCAAGATACAGAAGAGCAAGTTCACCCTAGACCGGAAGAGTGTATACAGACATTTCTCAATACTGTCTTTTTGTGGACTGAATAAAGACTATTCTTCATAGAGATGGATAGACTGCACTGTTTTTACAGCAAAACTCATCAAGACCCTTATTTTTGTTCTCCAAGCTAACATTTTGATTTGACATTGGGATTTAATTCTGTGATTAGATGTTGCCTTAAGTTTGAGAACATGTTTGCGTGACACTTCTCATCTGGAGTTCATCATATCTAAAGTAAGTGGTTAACCACTGGGTTTAGGTTTTCTGAACAACTTCTCTGAAAGTTGAGTCACTGTATAATTTAACCTTAATAAGACAGTTTTTAAATTTAGCACAATATACACTTTTTTCTTTAAAGATTTATATTTGGCATTTATTATCAAGTTGCCGTTATTATGACAGGAGAGATCCGAATTGACAGGAAGCGTGGGAAAGAGATATTGGGGTAAGGGGATTGGGTCGGGAAAGGTCCTTGAGTCAGGATTCGAACACGGGCCACCCATAGCACAGCGATAGCATGCTATTCATGCAGTCATAGCATCGTGAGAAAAGCTCCACATTCAACTTGTGGTTATGTATGTGATCACTTCTACCTTATTTCAGCACAAGACTGGTTTCAACACCAAATCACTAAGGGTGTTTCTGAAAGTAGCGAGGGTGCTCTAGCCTTAGTAATCAATTTTTGACACCTCATATTTTTGTCCTGTCTATTGCAGTGGTTTTTAACTATGCCAGTCGAAAGTGGATCCTGCATTTATATGTAGATTCTTTTGCAGCATGTGACCTCTAGTTCTCCTAAAGCAGCATGAACAACCATTTTAATTTATTCAAATTCTGAATGGATAATACAGCCTAGAAAGGGAACAAAGAGCAATCCATTTACAACCACTAAAAGCTTTCAATCATCTTAGCTTGTTGCGATCTTACACAGGTTAGTTAAAATTAGAATGAAAGAACATTAGATTGATTAATGACAGCTTTAGTCAAAATGTACCATGAGGGATAGATAGATGGATTTACTCCACATGCATCACTTCAGAGCTTGAATGATTCATACTAGACATAAATGCATCATTACAAGCTAGAGTCTAGTACAGTCATCTGGCATCTGCATCAGCATGTAAGTTATGAAATCTGTCTGCTGTAAAGGAACAAACATATCTTTGTGATCCATGCTACTATTACTCATAGCAAAGACCATAGCAGGAAAAAACAAGCATTCTAAAAATCTCAGGCATTGCTTATTCAAACACACTTGAAAGTTGAGGCAGTTAGGCTATAAACAATGGGAAACCAGTCTACTCACAGCCTACTTATATACACACTGGCAAACTAAAACACAATACATCTTTATATACCAAAATAAAAATAAAAAGAGGTTCGCACACACTCACACGTGCCTGAAGTGACATAACAGTAACTCAAAAGAGGACTTAATATTTATTAATATCTGTCCGACAAACAAGAGCATAGGGAAAACAGGGTTAAGTTTAAAATGATTATTTTTCAGACAAAAATCAAAAAAGTAAAACGAAATAAAATTATAATAAATATTTAGAAATCAATTTTTCATCAAATGTATAATTAAATAAAACGGGTTTCATATAAAAGTCTTGAGATGAGACACTTATCTTTTAAACACACACATTAAAACAAATTCTTACTTTGACTAGACAGGTTGACGCTGATTAAGGTAAGCAAAGCGTGAATCCAGATCAATCGGTGCGCCATTGTATCTGCGTGAATGAAAGGAAATGACTATATTTGTAGAAGCGTGTACTGTTTCCGTCATGAATATAAATAGAACCAGCTCTTTATAGTCAGGTGTGGAGCTCACCGTCCGCCAAAGACATGTGACCTACCTGGGTCACGCCCTTCAGAAGACTTGTACATTTGTTTTTTTTTTTTTGTATGGCATATACAAAACACTTTTACATTTACATTGTACCTGACGTATCGGGTTAAAATGCGCTGTTTAGTCACTGTTTATTTTTCTTACCTAACAGGTCCATAGAAAGCGCTGTACGCCTTTTATTATTAAAGATATCACTCCGCTGAAAAAAAAAGCCATCCGCGATTATTAATAATACTGTACGAACAGAACAGCAGAGTCGCTACATAAAGATGACAAATCCTGCAAATCAGCAATTTGTATATAGGAGTTTTTATTATCGCAAAGTAAGCGGGAATACCACCTTCTGTAAGAATCTTTTGCATTAATTAACAATTGCCACAGTTTGGTGTATTTTGAGAAGTAGTTATGGATATAGCCTGCATTATTAAGGCACATATATGTTGGTTATGATGATTGCTTGGGGTAGATATAGTAGACAGCTAAGGATAAGCACCATCACCTAGAGGACTGCTTTACCACAGCTTCTGTGTGCTTCTTTTAAGAAATAAGTGGCAAATATATTATATACTGTATTACTAGGTTTGTGAATAAAGAATAAAAATAAAAAAGTTAAATAGAAAATAGAAAAAAGGTAATTAAAATAGACTACGTAAGTTTTGTCTACAATAAATTGTAGGCCTATACGCTGGGTAGACAAATGGATAAACACAGCCACCTAGAGGATAGCTCAAGCATAGCTATGCACATGTAGAACTAGACATCAGTAAAATCAATTATTGCATGACTTTATTCAAATTGTTATTTAAGATTTGTCATTGATCAATTAATAGAGAGACAGGGAGATAGATTGATAGATCTGTTACATATAAGACCGGTTTCACGAACAGGGCTTAGCTTAAACCAGGACTAGGCATTAGTTAAATTAAGATATTTAAACAACTTTTACAAAATGCCTTATAAGAAAATATTACAGGTGTGCATCTTAACACAGAACAATGACACATGTTTTAAGATATGTCAGAGCAAGATGCTTTCATCTGAGACAGCTCAAACATGCAATTTAGTCTGGGACTATAGCTTAAGCCTTGTCTGTGAAACTGGGGGATAAAGTATTAAAATAATGTCTGACTACTTTCACATGATCTGCAGTAGGGTGAAGAGCAGGTCCAAACACATCAGGTGAGACATTCTGTTTGTTTCTCTTAAATCTGACAGGTGAACGACACCCAAAGCCAGACAATTCAGTGGCAAACAAATGAGGACTATGAAGATGTAGTGTGACCATGTGTGTGACCATCAAGTCTCATGTGGGGCGATCAGTGGCCCAGAGGATGGTAAAGTTTAAGTTTTTGTAAGTTTACCTGGGTTTTCATTGACATCTCACACTTTTCAGTGTAAAAAGTTGAATACCAGCCCATTTTACTTTGACTGTAACACTCTGAACTCACTTCTTAGTGTAGATATTATTATTGTTTATGAAAGTGAGATGATTAAGGAACGTGCCAGGGGGCTGTTCCACAAAACAAGTTTACCACATAAGCCAGGCTTGTTTTAAATGGTCTGACTTATTTTGAACAGCCCCCAGGACCTTAAACACATATCAAAACACAATTAACTCCTATAGTTTTCTGATGTAATACAGTCTGAGGAATACAGTCTAAAATTACAAATGACAGCATTTTTTTTTTCTTCTCTTTTCTTTGGGTAGACGTTGATAAACACCTTGAGGACTGCTTTATCAAAGCCTTTGTGTGAATATAGAAATAAAAAAGTAGTACAATATCCAAGCAAACAGCTTAGTCAAATTGTATTACAGGTTTGATTTATTATTACTTTAAGATTAATAGGATGTTATGAATTATGAATATTCTCCAAGACCTTCACTGACAATAAAATAGTTACATTGTTAATAGTGTGCATACAGATACAAAGATCACCCACACTTTATACCATGTTGGTTAATAATTGCAGATATATACAGTACTGGGCAAAAGTCTTAAACCACTAGTATTTTCAGCAACAATGGTATCGTGTCAGTAGGAAATATCAGTTTACATTTCCAAACATTGTTTTTGTCATTAATTGGAATAATGCTGTGAGATTATTGTCTGCAAAAGGAGTCCAACAACAGCCAGTGCTCCACAAAGATATCCACAAAGATTACAGTCTGTAATCACATGAAGTAACAGAACAAACTGAGACTAAAGTCTTAGTGTGGATTTAGCGTGTGTGTGTGTGTGTTGACTCTCTTTGCCAAACGCAAAGCCAGCAGGTAAGCCAAATAGCTATACATCCCACTGTTTCCCATGGCTCTACAAACAAAGTGGTACAACAGGAAGCTATCGGATGGTGCAAAGCACACAAACTCAGTCAGCACAGCAGAAGACATAATCACAGCTCTTTGGGTTATCTGAGAATGATGATGATGTTGCTGAGTGATCGATTACTTACCATAGAATGCATTGTTCCTTATACTGCAACTATATATTCTTAAGGACATCAACACCTAAAATAAAACACCAAAAAAGTATACAATATGGGACCTTTAATTGGATGACAATATAGTTTGTTTTCATTCATGAGAGTTTTAATTTCCAAGAAAAAGGGTGAAAATTTACTCAGTTCGACAGTTGGAGTATTGTAGTAGTTCTGCAAAATGTACTAAACACAGCACAGGGAAAACTTAATGGACACACTGTAAATGATAGCACTTTTGTTATAAATGCACACTGAAAACAATAAATAGACAAATGCATAATAGTTAAAGGTAATTGCACAATGCATTTCAGGGTCCCCTGACCATGCACTGATGCATGTGGTTAGGACACAAATCTCCAGAGATTGTGTAAGAGCCCAAGTGATGATGTCTGTAATAAGCAAATCTAGAAATTTGATGCAAATTGCTGTTTCTCTGAGAAGCCATTGATGTGTAATGGGAAACTGTCCTGAAGATATATGCGTTCATAGAGTCTACGTGCCAATAACAACACCAAGAAATTAGTTAATTTCAGGTTTACAAAAAATATTACGCTCCAAAAAGTGCTGCGTTGTTTCTGTAAACATGTTGTTGGGTTAATTGTGCTGGGTCAAAATTCTTGGTTATTTGTGGTAATGTTAACGCAAAGTTTGTGCTGGGTCAAATTAATTTTCACCACTGAATCACTGGGTCGGGTTATTTTATTTTAACCCAACCCATTTTAATATGTCGATATGGTTATTTACCTCTAAGTTATGGTAAGAGCACAGATACTTCCCTGTTTAATTTAATATTTGATCTGTCACTGTGCAGCAGTGGTGTAGCTATGGGTATTTTAGGTAATATTTACCCCAGCAACACAGTAAACCTGACCCGCTGGTTTGGTTAAATAAATAGCCCAGCATTCTCGGTCAAATAGTTTAACCCAGCAATTGGGTCAAAACGACCCAGCGCGTGATCTGTTCCATGGTTACCCAGGAGCTGGGTTAAGGTTGGGTTATTTTTTAACCCAGCCTTTTTAGAGTGTACAGATTCATAATATTTGTGATTCATAGTCAGTGAGATGAATGTAAAGTAGCTACTTTGTTAATGTGGATTTGATAAATGAAAGAATTTGAAGGAAAAACAAGATTTCATTATTATACACTATTATTATTATTATTAAACATACTGTAGGTAATTAAGGTCTCTGCTACCCCATATTGAATTAATTGCACCATAACAATTCGCCAATTTGTATTTAATTAAATATTGGAAAATTACTTCCAAATTCCAAATCAGTAAGTATTGTAATATAGGGACACTAAGAACTTGGTTGGTGAAGATATTTATTACTATTTATCAAAGTGGGATAAACAGTTTATCTAAACATGAGTATAATTAATCATGAACAAATCATTGATAAGACATGCGATCGAACAGCTTCAGTGAAATTCTATTGTTTTTTAAAATTATTATTTTAATAATTATGATATGTAATATGTCATGAATTATGAAAAGCACTCTCTTTTCTTACACAATACAATTGCTACATATTGTTAATAGTGTGCATTCAGAGACCTACCGAACACCTACATTTTATTCCAGGTTGGTTAAAACAGACAGATAATGACATTGTGGTGAATTTTGTTAAAGTGCCCCTATTATGCAGGGTGTCATTTAGCTGTATGTGAACATAAACTATCTGCAAAGTTGTGACGCCGACCGATCAAAAAAAAGAGTCGGCTCACATTCGCCTAAACGAGTCGTCAGCAATTCGAATCTTTTTCTGTTATGAATCCATGTCACTAAGTAACATATTTGCATAATGTTTAACAACCCTGCACATGTCCAGCTAACTTGCATTTCTGTAGTTCTGTTGTTCAGCTGTGGGACTAATGAAGTCTAAACATTGTGATCGATGTAAAATTAAATCCATTTTTGGAGAAAACTAAAGTGTTTTTGGACTTTGCAAACATGAAAACCTGTTGTAGGAGACTCATAAAACAGTATTAGCAACCTTTAAAATGGCATAAATAGGGGAACTTTAAAGGAATAGTTCACCCCAAAATGAAAATTTGGTTATCATTTACTCACGGTCAAGTAGTTCCAAACCCATATGAGTTTCTTTGTTCTGGAAGAGATTGTAAGAAAAATATTTTGAAAAAGGATTGTAACCAGGTTACAACCAGAAGGGAAAAAAATACTATAGAAGTCAATGGTAACCCCAAAACAGTCTGGTTACACACTTTTTTAAGAAATATTTTTTCTTTTCTGTTCGGCAGAACCATGAAATTCGTACAGGTTTGGAACTACTCGAGGGTGAGTAAACAAAGCATACAGCTCAGAATATGGCTAGTCCTTAAAAGAGAGAGATAAACTTTTAATTGTGTTGTTTAACCGTGCAGCTGTAGAGGAGGTTTTCGTGCTTGACATATTTTTTACACTCTTTTTTGCTTTCTTGCACCAAAACACAGACTGGATCTGCTTTCTGCATTGAGACGAGCCGTAGTAGTACAGTAGAGGATCCAGAAAAACACTTGCGCTCCCCAAACACGCAGCCAACAGGTAAGCTGCATATGATGAATCTCCCTCACTGTGTCCTCCATTAGCTAAATGACCACAGTGGTACAGCATGATGGCATTGGTTGGAGCAAAGCACACCACAAACTCAACCAGCACAGCGATAGCCATAATCACAGCTCTCCTTCGGTGGACTGAAGATGAAGATGATGATGTTAAACGATCAGATTGTGCACTAAGTGCATGTATGATGATGGAGTAGCTCACAAAAGTGATGACTAGAGGCAAGAAGAAACAGAGGCAGGAGAGGATGGAGAACAAATATACATAATACTCTGCTGTGGAACCATTTTGGGGTATTACATCACGGCAGGTGACGCCCACATCCTTTATTGATAATGTTTGTTTCACTAGGAGAAGTGGCACTGTAGCAGCGACCGCCAGCAGCCAGACCAGTACACACACACATGTGGCTTTCCTTGTGCTCCTCCAGGTCAAAGAGACGATGGCAAACTTCACGGCCAGCAGTCTGTCCACACTCATGCACATCATCAGCAGTATGGAGCAGTACATGTAGCAGTAGTAAGCTGCACTGAGCACACGACACAGCGCCTCACCGAACACCCAATCTGAAGCGTTCAGCTGGTAGTGGATCTTCAGAGGCAGCAGCAGCGTGAAGAGCAGGTCCACACACGCCAGGTGAGACATGTAGATCACTGCTGGTTTCTTCACTCGGATCCTACAGGTGAATGCCACCAAGGCCAAAGCGTTCAGGGGCAGACTAATGAGGATGATGATGATGTTGAACGAGGGCATGAGGCGTGTGACCAGCAGGCTTTTGAGGAAGAAGACAGACTCTTTAGAAATGTTTAATATGTCACAGTTTGGTCCGTTATTGTGTGATGCTGTATCTGGAGTACAGCTGTTGGATGGCAGTTGTGGAGACTCAGCTAAAATCCCACCATAGTTTTGTTTAGAAACTGTAACCAAAACAATACTAGAGATGATCACATACTACTGACAGACAAAAATAAAATCAGCTTAAACACATGAATAGCGAAATAAGAATATTGCCACCATCAAAGTGCATCTATATTTTTCGAAAGTGGCAATTTAATATTAGCACAATGTGAACTGCACAAAAGCATACTACTGTTAAAAAACATATGGATGAAAACACATGAGACCATATGAATGCATACAAATGATAATTCCATTATAATACCACCAGATATTAATTTTGAGAACTTGGACACAAGAAAAAAACTTTGATGGACATAATAATAATAATAAAGGAATTTGTATGCAAGCAATACTTCCTTAAATTCTATCTAAATTCATCAAGCCATAAAATCAAACAAAAACTGAATAATAAAAAAATGAATAAATAAAATATATTAAAGAAAAATAAATATTGAAATAAGCTGAAATAAAACACAAATATTAGATGAAAATGTGAACTAACAACTAATTGAACACTAATTTGAAGAATTACAGCGACTAAACCAGTATTAAAAAGATAAATTATAGCAACATAAAAAACAAAAAAATAAAAAAAGCACCACAATTACTAAATGAATGCTGAAAATAGAATTACATTCTATAGGAGAATATCAATGATTCTAAAGTAACACAACACATTAACACATTAAATTGTCACATCAGAGACATAACTGACAAACTCTTGACTTATTTAGATTTTTAAATGGTTCAAAGTTGAACTGAAGTACTTACCATTGCCTGCAGAGCAAGTGTAAAGAACTGTAATTAAAAGCAAGACCATTTTCACTCCCATGATTACTGATCAGCTTCTAACTTTATTAAATGTACATTAGAAAAACTTAAAATGCAGAATTTGTAAATCCTAGATGGAGGCACAGCTGCTCAGAGTTGTCCTTGATTTCTGAGTGTGACAATGATGATATCACTGTAGCCTTTAGCCTGAATCGAATGAAATTAGTAGGAGATAAATTATAAATGATGATGCATGTTGGGTGTGGCTTCTGAAGGTCTATGCAGTTTTATTAATCCGGACATTGCATCTCCATGAAAAAAGGGTGCAAAATTTCTCAGTCTGTGTGTTTATGGGAGTATTGTATTTTCAGATATATATTACTTCAGTTGATTGTTTTACCCTGTTTTAACATGGGGTTGCATTCCAAACAGTGAGAATCAACCATGGCAGTGCTCATTGGTTACTTTATTGCAACTCTGTGAAAGCAATCACTAATAAAATGACTTCAGTCTAATAGAATAACAGGTTTTATTTATGATCAATGTTTTCTTTTCTTTTTCAACTACATGAAGTGATATAGATGACATGCATTGATCTCTATAATATGTAAATATTCATTATGAATAGTATCCTCTAACACAATAGCATAAAAGTGTGCATAAAGAGACAATGAACGCGTACACTTTTGTAAGTGGGACCATTTTCTCTTAGCATAGATAAAGCGGTGAGTTAGAAATAAGCCTGCATGAATCATGTCGAAATACTGTCAATTCAATTCAAAACAACCATACAGTATTTGTGAAAAAGTTGAGTAGTTTGCATTGCTGGATATTACTGCTGGTAATTTTTCAAGAGTTAGTTCACCCCAAAAGGAACTTTCTGATATTAAATGCTCACCTTCATGACGTTTTTAAACCTGTAAGACCTTTGTCCATCTTCAAAACACATACTAAGGTGTTTATTATTTGATCAAATTCAAGAGCTTTCAGGACAAGACGATCAAGGCACAAAAAGTAGTAAAGATGTCCATGTGACATCAGTGGCTCAACTGTAATTTTACAAGCAAAATTGCAAAGCACTCTACAATCGTAATCAGCGCAGCAATAGTCATAATCATATGCAGACTACTGTGCATACAAATGTGGCATTTCCTGCACTCCTCCAGCCAAAGCACGCAAGGGCAAACTAATGATGATAATAAAGATGTAGAATGATGGGATGATGTGTGTGACTAGCAGGCCTTTGAGGAAGACAACAGAAGCATCAGAAGTAATACATGTTTCATTGAATATACCTACAATCAGATGAGTGATGAGTGACAGATGTGTTTGAGTGTTACAATGAAACACTCTTCTTATTTGACATTTTCTCTTCAAATGCTGAACCACATGATTATGAGGCACGCAATTGGGTGCTGGAAAGCATTTTATTAACTTGGTATTATTTCACACTGTACAAGTGTACCTCACAAAAAATGTTTGACCACCCTTAAGAGGTGTATGAGGTTTACCATTCCTGTTGAAACTAGTAGTTCTCAGAGCAATTAAATAGGCTAATAGCAGTGTCTCCTCTCACTTTAATTATCTTGTGGTCTGTATTATCCACTTTGTTTAAAATAACTCTATAATCTGATGTTGCTTAATTATCCTGATCGGACATTGAGTAGAAAGTGGAGAAAATGGATCCACCCAAGAATCCCCTGCAGTTCCAAACAATTTATAGTCCTAATGCGATTTCAGAAAATAAACTATAAAATAAATGAATTTGTATGGATTGCATGCAATGACATACTTGCCAAAATGTTTAAAGGCATGTTTTGTTATGCTTGTTGAAAGTCTCTTCCCATACTGATAGCAACCATTAAGTTAAGTGGTGTAAATGTATTTACATCATCTTTGAAAGAAGGACTATAAAATGTTCATCCAATTACAGTATATCCCTCGTTAAGTAAATATTACGCTACATTCATGCATTTTTGTTGACTATGTTTTAATATATGATCTTATATTTTAATATATGAACATTTTTTACTCACATTTATATATATTTTAAGTGCAGCAAATTATAAATGGGGAAGTTACCCTTTTCAGCATTGCCACATAATACACATTGCAACAAACATCATGGCTGATGCTATGCTAACCTCACAGACACCTTCATTTTTTAGATACAGCATCTTAAATTACATTATATGTTAAAAATACAATGTTTTCAAGCTTTAGGGCCACAATATGAATGTATACATGCTATATACACACATATATATATATATATATATATATATATACATGCAAAGATCAACATTAAAAACAAACATCATTCCAGGCTAGCACTATGCATTCATAAATTAATATTTTGTACCAAAAAACACCATAATTTCACACCTGAAGGTGAGCTGGGGTGTACTCACAGCTCATGTTAGAAGATTTTGTTTGACTGTTTGTGTTTGATGGTGTTGTTGAGCTTTTTGTCTTTCTCCACCAGATCAGAGAGCTGATCTGCTTTCTGCATTGAGACGAGCCATAGTAGTACAGCAGAGGATCCAGAAAAACACTTGCACTCCCCAAACATGCAGCCAATAGGTAATATTTCCCCTCCTCACCGCTGTCTCCGCTGGCTAAACGAACACAGTGGTATAACAGGATGCCATTGGTTGGTGCAAAGCACAGCACAAACTCCATCAGCACAGCTATAGCCATAATCACAGCCCTCCTTCGCTTGTCTGAGTATGATGTTGCCAAGTCATTATTCTTTGTAGAGAGCACATATATAATGGTAGAGTAACTTACAAAGGTGACAACCAGAGGCAAGAGGAGGTAGAGGCAGGAGAGGATGGAGAACAGGTATGCATAGAGCTGTGTGTGATACAGGACATCATGGCAGGTGATGCCCACATCCTTTATCTTGAATGTTTGTCTCATTAGGAGAAGAGGCACTGTAGCAGCGAGCGCCAGCAGCCAGACCAGTACACACACACATGTGGCTTTCCTTGTGCTCCTCCAGGTCAAAGAGGCGATAGGAAACACCACGGCCAGCAGCCTGTCCACACTCATGCACATCATCAGCAGTATGGAGCAGTACATGTAGCAGTAGTAAGCTGCACTGAGCACACGACACAGCGCCTCACCGAACACCCAATCTGAAGCGTTCAGCTGGTAGTGGATCTTCAGAGGCAGCAGCAGCGTGAAGAGCAGGTCCACACACGCCAGGTGAGACATGTAGATCACTGCTGGTTTCTTCACTCGGATCCTACAGGTGAACGCCACTAAGGCCAAAGCGTTCAGGGGCAGACTAATGAGGATGATGATGATGTTGAACGAGGGCATGAGGCGTGTGACCAGCAGGCTTTTGAGGAAGATAACAGACCCATCTGAGATGTTGTATATGTCCTGTGTACTCTTGTTGCAATTCACTGCATTTAGATTAGTGCTGTTACATGGCTGCTCTTCAAGAAAATAGACATAGATTGGATCTGTAAACAAATATGCAAAATAAATAAATAAAACAACCATGAAACTTCTCAACACCACCGATTCATTGCTTCTGGACGTCTGGAAACTTTACCTGAATACACTTTTATAGAATCAATCACAGTTGAGATTATGGAAAATTCTGGAGAATATTTTAAAGGATAGCCTCCAAAATAGTCTCTGGAATAATTTCCATGCATCCCAATCGAAAAGGAATCATTTTCTTTTGTCTCATAGATCTCCATCATAACAGAGAAGTTGCGCCCAGATCCAGCTGTAACAAAGCAAACAAAAAGTTAGAGGCAGTGTAATGTGATCTCTTCACATCCCAATAGCATTCACTAAGTAAAAAAAAAAAAAATTGTGGTAAACCCCACCTCTTCCTAATAACTCTGAGCTGATGTCATCAGATGTCTGTGTTGAAGCCTCATTATCAGCTGGTTCATTAGTCTGTAGAAAGGGGCTTACAGAGCTTTCTGCAACCAAAAAAAACAATACACCATCAGTGAAAACCATACATGCTACTTAAAGGAATTGGGTACCATTTTCAATGTTAAGCTAAATCACTTCCTGTGAGGGCTATAAGCAGCCCACCTCTTAGCAGTTGGATTAGTGGTCTTTAGTGTCTAGGCCCCTCCACATGTGATAGACTAATGTGGGCTCTAATGCTCATTGTTGACTTTTCTGAGGTAAATAATATTATGTGACTATGAGTCACGTGACTATTTATTGAAAGTAAAACTGCTTGGAAAATATAGATGTGGGAGAAAATCAGAACAACTTAATAAAATGAAGGCCTCATGTAAGCTAATGCGCTTCCTTGCAGGCAGAGAGGACACTGAGGCAGGAACTCGGAATGAAGTAGACATTTATTAAATGAAAACAAAGGAATGTGCGACAAGCAAAGCAGAGTATCCAAGCAGGCATGCAATGTTAACGACAGACAAAGATACAAGACATGGGACGTGGTATTTATACATGAGATAATGACATTGAGGGGTGGAGAACATATCAGTGACCATGACAACACATGAGGTGGGTGGAGACGAGAGTTCATTGATAATTAGTCCAGACATGAAACACAGACATAGTTCATGGGTGGCTGGAGTGTCATCCAAAGCTGAACTGACACATCCAGCTGACTGTGACAGTGAAAAAGACGTAGTATTAAATGTATTAAAAATATACTTAAAATTCAAGTAGTATGTTTATAATTCATTTGTATTTAAAACATGCTTATTTAAAGTGCATTAAAATGTTTCTAAAAAGTAAACTAGAACTACTTTTAAATTAAATATATGGTTATACTTTCACGAAATATGCTAAACACAAGCATACTTGTAATGTATTTTTACAAAGTGTACTAAAACACACTTGTGTTACTCTTACTAAGTATACTTTATTTGAACTTTGTGAAATTAAATGAAATTTCATAAAAATTTCAATAAAAACCCACTTTTAATGGGTTTTAAATGAAATTCATAACCAGATCTACGCATACTGCTAAATATTTTCAATATTTATGTATTTATAATTTTAGATATTTGGAAAAGTATAAAGTAAAAGTTTAACATTTACAATGTACAAATGTTTGTCAACTATTTATCAAGCATTGCTTTGGCCTGCTTTTGGCCTTTCATTGTAATAAGCCACTACTAAAATTCCTAACATATGTCTAAGATAACATCTAAAATACAAAAAAAAAAAAAAAATGCGTTCACTTGTGTTTAAACAACACACTGACTAAACCTGATTGGTTCCAGAGCCACTGTACGGCTCTGATTGGTTTGTGTGATAATGAGTTTGTGCCGGAAAGCTCATAATATGAAATGTGGCGTGCATGCAAATGTCTCTTGAATGTGAATATAAGTCTAAATTCAAGCAGTTATGTTATAAAGCAATTGTGTCTCTTTAGTGCACTTGGAGGAAACCACACGATTCATACTGATTACATGGGAACATTTTTTTATGAACTTATGAAACATGAACATCTTTGGTGAATTGTCTTTCATCTGAGCTTTTCTTGAAGATGAATGAAAGTCTTATGGATGCGAGCATCTTAAGGGGGAGTGATGAAATTAATTGGAAAATATAGGCCTAGTGGTATGCTCTTATTTTTTTCCTTTTTACCAGAAACCTCACTGTTTCTTCAGGTAAAATTTGTGTTTATTAATGTTATTTTTCTGTTCCAGTTGTGTTTTGGATCCAACAGCTAATCATAACGCATAAAGTAACATTAACGTTCTATTATTTGCAAATTAAGTGATCAAAATATAATTGAATTTGTCCTAAGCTGTTCAGACAACTGTGTTAGTGTTCGGTGGTTGGTGTTTATAAATGTCCAAGCATGACAATTTTATCACCTTTATCTTCTTATATATATAAGTGAAAAGTTGTGGTGATGATTAATTTCTTTTCCCTGGCATATATTTCTGTGGAACAGGAAGCCAGGGCTGGATATTTTGACGTACATTACCCCAGAGCGCTCAAAATTGATAATGTGAATGGAAATATATGATAGTTTAATCATAAAAAATACTTCTTGGCCTTCTTCATTGTAAAAAAAAAATGATTTCAATTGTTTTAATTGAATGATAGGTTAGAATTTTTTACATTTTTTAAACGAAAGATCAAAAGGATAAACATTGCAGATTCATTTTCACCTTTGAAAATGGCCACCTTTGCTCAGATTTATCAAGGGTGCCAATATTAGTGGAGGTCACTGTACATGCATCTCTGCCAAAAAAAAGAAGCACTTTTGAACAAAACAAACCAGTGATGCAAGTTTTTGTGTACTAAAACAGAGTCACAAAAGGTGAACATTTGGAAAATGTTTCACCCTTTACAGCTGTTTGCTTGAGCCTTCTTAAGGTTAATAAAAATAGATCAAGGTTGTGGCCATTTGTCTGATGGAGTGATGGTGAAGAGAAAACATGAGGTGCAGTTTGATGTGTATCTAAGAAATTGTAGTGTTATTGTATTCTTGTTAATTTTAATTTATCCTAGTGTGTGTCAAGAAACACTGAGTGAATGTTCAATCAGTCAATCAATCACTTTTATTTATATAGGGTTATAAATTATCATTCTCTAAATTATGTAATTGGCTTGGATATGCATTCTTTTAAATTGAAACTGAATTTAAATTCAATGTAAATTGGATTAAC
>JAUYWG010000059.1:3110875-3122313 GCA_034779775.1 Enteromius afrohamiltoni
TATATATATATATATATATATATATAATAACTGGCTGTCTTACCTTTTTGGTTGTCTGTCTCTTCAGTTTTGGTGGCTTTGTAGTATGTGATTCCCCGGATGAGTCCTGGATTGTTCTGTGATGGTTTGGTTTTACTGGGCAGTTCTGTTTGCTCTGGTTTAACGGGTTTGTTTGGTTTTGCAGTCTCTTTCTTCGGCTTGGCCAGCTTTTCCTTCACTGGCTTTGGTGGAGGTTTCCCTTTTTCTGGTTTCTTTGCTGGAAACTTTGAAACATTTTTGATATTCGTCCCCAGTGTGTCCTACAAACATAACACATGTCTAGCTGAACAGATGTTAGAGATCTCATCCTAAAAACTCCATGTACGCTTACATATACTGTATGTAATTATATACGGACTGTCCATTTTCACTAAGTGCAAATAGCCTGCTTCGTTGGCAGAGGCTATTTACACTAACTCCACCCACCAACGTTTGATTTGGGTTCTTAAATATCAGCTGCAGTGGCTGCGTATCATAGTATTTTTGACGTAATCGAATCTGCCTTTGCTGATCTTTATAACGTCGAAATAAATAAAAAAATTTATATTCAATAAAAATGAAGGAAATAATCAAAATAAAATATCAGGTAGGGTATGAGTAGGCGTAGTAAGGGCTCTATTGTCCCAGTAAGGTGGCATGCATTTAATAATTTGAATTAGCATTATAATTTACGCTTAGTATGTTATTTTTGCACACAGTACTACAATACTGAGGTGCACGTAATTGCCTCTGTTTGCAACAAGTAGTGTAAATAGCAGACAATCTGCTATTTAAAGAAACTAGCTATTCACGCAAATAGCATATCACTAAAAATAGTGCTATTCTCTAGGGTTGGGCGATATATATCGAGCGATATATTATGCGCATCTAATCAGTAAAGCCGGTTCTTTGATTAGCGCTAAATCTTCGTCAGCTGTTTTTAAAAGGAACGCCAGCTTATACACAGAGCCGTAGATCACTGAGAAGCTACGCCATTGAATCACTCGCGAAACTAACGCAGAGCTTGTCAGTGATGTACGGCTTTGTTCTTAAACTGGCGCTGCATTTAAAAGCAGCTGACGGAGATTTAGCGCTAATATCGCCCAGCCCTACTATTCTCACTTAGTAAAAATAGAATGCATTGCTATTTGCACTTAGTGTAAATAGCATCTATAGCTAAGAAAATGTGCTATTTTCAGTTAGGGTAAATAGCATCTAATTATACTTGGTGTCATATTACAAATGCACAGTCTGCATATTTTTTTACATATTACCAGCGCTCATTCTACAATGAGCTTAACATTGATGTACTTTAGCTTTTTGACATAATCTATTCAAATGACTAAAGTCAGGGATGAAATGTCATGACCCTTACCTGAGCTTTGCTTTTAGGGCCCGAGGCGGTAGAGTCTTTCTGCAGCAGCTGAAGGCCCAGACTGGACAGCTCTTTCTTTATGCTCATCATGATGTCAGAATGATTCTCATACTTCCGTAGCTGGTTGGTAAGAGTTGCCACGCTGTCTCTCACAAAGTCATTTTCCCGAGAAAGGTTCATCTTTATCATCTGGGTAAGATACACAGCTTTTTATTACACGACTGCCCTAAATATATTTGTATAAATAAATGCATCTGCATAAAACTCATACTCGTACATCAATTCATCTTTCAATTGAACTTTTTGCTCAAATTGTTATTCTGATAATACAATGTAATTCACTACCATTCAAAATGGCATTTATTTGATAAAAAATAAAGTAAAAAGAGTAATATTGTGAAAATCTATTGCTTTTTATAGTAACTGTTTTCTTGTATTGTAATATATCCTAAAATGTAAGCAAATGCAAAGCTGAATTTTCAGCATCTTCAGAGTACCATGATCCTTCTGAAATCATTCTGATATGCTGATTTGGTGTTTAAAACATTTATTATTATCAGTGGAGAAAACTATTGTGCTCCATAATATTTTTAAGGAGAATGTGATACAAATGATGGTAATGTGATACTATTTTTTTTTTTCTGGAATCTAAAAGAATCTTGCATGGAAAAAAAATTTTGGTGACATTATAAATGTCTTTATTTTTGGTCTGTTTAGTGCATTTCATAAACAAAATAATCTTAATCCAAGAAATGCAAAACAGAAGCACTTTCACTAGTGGTCTCAGACAATATAACTAAGGTATTTGATAATGGCCCACATTGTACATGCAGTTAATCTTCCGTGGTGCAGATTTCTAGGCCAGCTTTACCCGATAATGAACAAAATTGAATTGGAAATAAAAACAGAGTGTATAAGTGTGACTATTACATGACTGTGGTTTTGTCCTTTGGACATTTCCTCTCTCTGTCCTGGTCTTTCTTACACGCACATTATTTTCCCATCCCTCAAGCCAAAGTGGAGCGGTATAACGGATAATAACTTTAGCCAGAGCAATGTGGGTAGCTACAGAATGTCCAGTTAAATCCAGCCATGGCTCATTAATGTTCACATGTGTATGTTCACACACACACTCAGTACTACGATCACACTCACCTCCTCTAGGTTATTCATTTGAGACACCACCTTATTGATGTACGAGTGAACTTTGAGAAGGTCCATGCTGAAAAGCGTTCCTTCCAGAAGGTCCACCATGGACTGCAGCTACACACAAAGAAGCAGACCTTTTTAACATGTGTGAAAATTTTGTTTTAGAGGTTAAGAAAGCAGATTGGGTTTAATGAATTTAATAATGAACAGTTAAAAATGTCTGCAGTTTGTCATGTCAAAGATCAATAATTATTCATTTGTTTCTACATTGGTCAACCAGAAAAAAAATTGCATTGGCTACACTCTTAGGTTCTTTATTGATGTTTCTGTGAAGAATCTTTAACATCCAAGAAAACTTTTCATTCCAAAAATGTAGAAAATAAATGTAATTTTAAGATCTATTCACTATTCACTTACACCAAAAATGGTTCTTCTGTGGAATTACTGCATGCGAAAAAAACACTTTTTAAGCTAATAAAAGATGTTCTATGAAAGTTAATTAAAATATATTCCTTAAAATAGGTGTTTCTGAATGTTCAAAATGTTTTAGAAATGTTTCTTCTTGGTTATACACGAACATTAAGCGAACATTCCATTTTATCATTTTGCAAGTATAATGAAATGTTATTTTTGAATGTTCTCTCAACATTCTAAACAATAGAAGTTCCATTTAAAAACCATTAGTCAAACAGAGTTTCAAAAAAAGTTCAATTAATGATTTATAAATAACTTTTTGCTAATGTTATTAGAACATGAACAGTCAGACATTTTAACGAACATTCTGTCATCATTACTGGAAGAACATTGGTTTGTGACTTTGAGAGCACCTTGGCAGAACTTTAGCCAAAAATAGCTGGGATTATTTAGAAGAGTGTACACCAGAAGAAAAAAATAACTATTTTGGATTTAAACTAGTTTTTCAAGAGGAAATAGATAAACAGAAGTGATTTCTTCATATGCTTATTGTTGATGCGTGCTGCAGAGAGTTCATTTGTGTAACAGCTTGACTGTCATGTAATTTACGGCTTCATGTGGCATTAACTGATATGAAGAAACTGCAGCGAGGTCAAAACAGAGCCACGTGTTTGGAGCTAAACAGTACAAGATCAGCAAATGTTTGAGGTGGAAATATTAAAACCATTGTGCTTAAACACTGCCTAAAGGTTGCTGAATGATTTTGAGACCTTTAGCAGAAGCAAATCCGGTGGGGTTGCCATGTGGCTCTCTCTCTGTGTTTGTGTGTGTAATGTGGAGATATGGACTGGAATGCTCAGACAGATGGACAAAAAAGAAAAAAGACGGAAAGAGTGAACCAGACAGGAATGGTGCAGAGGAAAGAGGACAGGTGCTATAAAAGCACACTTATGAACATGTGCGCTGCATACATGAATTTTGCCGTCCAACAATCTCTAGGGAGTAAGTGTGCTGTTAACCTAAAAAAAGAGCACTTTGTTTCTTGTTTCTCTTTAAGTGATGTCACAGTTGTGCATCACTAGCATTCAATAATGTCCAAACACATTATTTAGGTGATAAAACAATGTTTTAATAATATTAGATGAGTGTTTTCAAAATGCAATTCCACATTTAGTTATGAAAACTTTAGTTATGTTATGATTACTGAAACATCCAGTTTTACAAATTGTTCTTGGTTATGTGAACCTTAAGGGACCTTAATTTTATTATTAAGGGAATTTACACACATTTAGAAAAATAAGCATTTCAACAATTTAGGTTATTAAAGACTTCCAGAAAACTTGGAGCTTCAATAATGTAGAATTTGATTTATAGACCAATAATTTTGAAATGCGTCAAGTTCTAATTTTTATATTATTATAATCATAATTTTTAGTAATAATAATGCTAACATTTTAGAATAGGTAACACTTGTTAACAATGACTTCTCCCTCAATAAATTCTTAATCTGTTGCTTATTAATAGTAGTTTAGGTATTGGGTACAATTAGGGATGTAGAATAAGGCATTAATATGTGCTTAAATAGTACTAAAAAATGGCTAATATTCTAGTAATATGCATGCTAATAAGCAACTAATAGGTGTAACTGTAAAATATGGTGTTACCACTATAATTACATTTTGTGGGTAAATGTAATACAGAATCACAATATTAATTTTTATTACAACTGGCCCATTTATATTATAGTAATAGTTTTTAAATGTTTACATTTTTATTTTAAAGTTTTGCAGTCATATACTGCAAAAATATTTTGATTAATCAGAATTTTTTCTTATTGTACAGTAAAGTTTAGTCCGCAAAACTGCTAAAGAACATATTGAAGGAAAAAAAACATATAAACGCCATTTTCAAATTACTAATGTTTGCTTTTAAAACAAGAACAAACTTTGTCCAAGTAGGACATGGAACTGTGGTTTTCAAGAACTATGGTCATTTTTAATAAGGGATGTATTTTAAAAGTAAAAAGTGAACAAGGCCTACCTTGAGCAGTTCTGGCGCCTGTTTCTTGAGTTTTTCCATCTTCCATTCGTTCTCACAGGGGTTGAGAGAGGAGGGCGGAGCTGTGCAGGAACATTTACAGTCAGCTCCGGAACTCACCGTCTCCACCGTGTAAAAATCCTCCACACGCACGCTTCCTGTCCGCAAACGAGCGCATGCGTCCCGGGTCAAAGGCCGCATGATGCACTTACAGCGGCAGTCGGATCCCTCTGATGTCATGCGGACCTGTTCCTCCCCGAAGATCTAAAAGGGAAATGGAAATTACAGCATGACCTACTTCAGTGTCAACTTTACACACTTTAGCTCTCTGTAGTAACATAAAAATGTCCCCATTCTAATATGGGTTAGTCTTAAGTTAACCTGAGACTTAAGTTTATTGATCATTGGTGCCTTCCTGACATTAGATATGAGAGTTTGAGGTCAAGAGGTCATCGGTGCCACACAACAGAATTCAGCCACATGTGCCACAGTGACCTTTGACCTCTCTTCCTCCATCTCCATCATTACTCAATTACTAAAATGCCATTAGTGTCAAGTCATATGGTGAATTTTAACATATAAAACCCAAATCCTAAAACAAAGAATCCTTTCTTATCCTCTCAGCTTCAACAGAACAGCCTAAAATCAACTAGTCTATGTTAACAAGACTAAATCAGTCACATGAGCTCTAGAGTACGCCATCTTTAGGGTCACAGAGTAACCTTTAATCTGTCTTCTAGGCCATTGTTGTTAAAGGACTGAGTGGAAAACAAGCAGATGGTTTCAACAGAGTGACCTTTGACCTCTGAGAAAGCCGGATCATATAGAATGTGTCCTAATTCAGATCGGTGAAAGTTTAAAAGCGCTGAGTCAAATTCATGCACGTACGTATATGTGTTTGTGTGGTTTAACATCTTGGATTACTTAAAGCCTCTTCAACAATTCTGACACCTTCTCAAAAAACAAATGGAAACACGTACATCATCACATCCTGCCAGCTTTGGTAATTTAAAGCGTGAGAAAGATCTTATTGCTTGATCTGCACATCTGATAATGTGTTTATGAAGGGCATGTGGGTGATTTATGAGCTAACTAGCTGTTCGAACATGTTTTCTATTCTATTGCCCCACACTTCCATGCGTGTTTGGATCTTTCCGAGGGATCAGTTTATTGACATACACTCGGATTTATTTAGAATATAACCAGCCAATGTCATGTTACCATGGATGTACCATCACCCTTTCCCAGCTATTATCTGACATGTTTAGGATAGCAACCGAAGTCCAAACAAACTGAGGGCAAGTGTCAGCTGTGTTGTGCTAAAATAAGAGAATCCACTGATTTCCTCAGCAGGGATGCATTTCTTCCACTGACATGCTGGCAGCGTGACAGATCCCTTACAATTATTTGCTATGTTGAGATAGAAGTACTGGATATAACAGAGTTATTGTTATTTAAACTGCTTAACCAATTTTAACAGAACAATAAAAGTATGCACTGCATTATACATCTTATGAACTCTGAACTTTAAATACGTTTTAAAATGTAATTTGTTTCTTTAATGCAAAGCTGGATTTTCAGCATCACATGAGTCACATGATCCTTTAGAAATCATTATAATTTGCTGATTTGCTGCTCAAGAAACATTGACAACTGACAGGTATTTTGTGACAGTTACACATTTTCAGGATTCTTTGAAGAAAAGAAAAGTTCAAAAGAATAGTATTTATTTAAAACCGATATCGTTTGTAACATTATACATGTCTTTACTGTCACTTTTGATCCATTTTATGCGTCCTTGCAGAATAAAACTATTAAAGTGCTCTATCATGGATTTTTAAAATGGATTTTTCCATGGGTAGGGATGTAGAATAAGGCATTAATATGTGCTTAAATAGTACTAAAAAATGGCTAATATTCTAGTAATATGCATCCTAATAAGCAACTAATAGGTGTAACTGTAAAATATGGTGTTACCACTATAATTACATTTTGTGGGTAAATGTAATACAGAATCACAATATTAATTTTTATTACAACTGGCCCATTTATATTATAGTAATAGTTTTTAAATGTTTACATTTTTATTTTAAAGTTTTGCAGTCATATACTGCAAAAATATTTTGATTAATCAGAATTTGGAAATCTTTGAGTGAATTGTTTGGGAGTCGTTAAGCATAAAAGGTAAAAATAAATGCATATTATAAGGTTGTTTGACTTTGGATGCATGTCAACCTGTTGTTGGGGACACCTAAAACCAAAATATGAACCTTTCCTTACCCATAATAGGGCACACTTTAATATCTTCAAAAAATCTTGCTGATCTCAAACTTCTATCCATGCTGAATTAGTAGTTCTATCTCTCTTTTATTGCCCCATATCAGCAGGGACAGTGACCACAGAGGCTAACCCATCACAGGTGCAGAATGATGATCAAAACTGATCAACAGAGCCAGATATATATAAATGCACAAACCCTGATTCACACAGCAGCTGACATGACAGCTGTGAGAACTCTGAAATGTAAACTTCACGAAGAGAGGACAGATAAAAGTGGAAGGACTTGAGTAATCCCTCTTTGAGGCCCAATCCTCTGTAATCCCATGTAAAGAACTGGACTGGCTTTTCCACTTTCAACTGATAATTAGGCTAGTAATTTAGCTATATACAATCTTTGATGTGCTGCCAGGGATAAAGAAAATAAACAGGAGCATGTGAATGTTTCGCTCAAGACCTCCACCATCCTTCACTTGTTCATACAGTCTTTCTCCTCTCATTCCTCCTCCTCCTCTATCACCCCGGGAGACTTCTTAAATTAATCTTACCCACTTTTAGATTCAATTTATTAAAGAAATATAGTTCACCTAAATTTGCTGGTCATATAAAGATAGATTGGTTTCTTCAATGGAACTGATTTAGAGAAATTTAGCATCGCATCACTTGCTCACCGACTCACTTGCAGTGAATGGGTGCCATCAGTTTGAGAGTCCAAATTGCTGATAAAAACATCATAATAATTCACAAGTAATCCAAACCAGTACATAATTTTTTTGCTGTGAAAGAGGTTTTTAACTACAAAACATTACTTCCCATTAAAATATAAGTCCTTTATTCTTTAGTAAAAAAAACAGGAGAGAAATACATTCAGATCAAGCACTGTTTACTGTTCACTGTTTAGAAGCAAAAACAGTCCTAAAAACAACGTAATAATAGATTTGTTTCTTCCAAACAGAGCATTTCACTTCAAAAAAACACTAATTAATGAAATGGAGTGGTGTGGGTTACTTGTGAATTAATGTGATATTTTTATCAGTTGTTTGGACTCTCATTCTGACGGCACCCATTCACTTCAGAGGATCCATTAGTGAGCAAGTGGTAAGCTAAATTTCTCCAAATCTTATGAAGAAATAAACTGATCTACATCTCTGATGGCCTGAAGGTTAGTAAATATTGAGAAAAAAAAATTGGGGGTGAACTGTTCCTTTAAGGAATGCACAAGTATTACTATAGCTCACACTTAAGTAATGAGCCGTATCTAGAGATCAGCTCTTAACATGCAAAGCCCAATGCCATGATACTAAGCTTTGGCATGGTTGCTAAATGTAAAAAATGTCCCCCCAAAAAAGTTTTAAAGTAGAAACACTGTCGTCTAGATTGTTATATCATGCTCACCACAGGTAACAATTTAGTAGAATGATTGAAACAAAAGAAATCCGTCAAGAGTAAGGATTGGGGCCCTGTCATTGTCTCCAGTGAGCCGTGACCTGTGATAAGTGCGGCTCCTGATGCATCATGACGTCTCAGTGTCGTTTTCTCATGTGCAGTTTTATTCTTGGGAAATCAACCGTTTTAGCTGAAGTGACTTTCGCCGCTCACACATCAGCCTTTCATCTGTCCGCCACAGCTGGAGGGCTCAAAGAAAAGCCTCCATTGAAGTGGTAAACACTTCTTGATAAGTGCATTGTGAACAACTGGGGTGAAAAACTTTGAGGATGTCACCAACAATACATTTGTGGTGGAGATCCAAACGGATGGATACTGGAAATCTATGTGATGGATTAGAAAGCTGCTGTCTTGCAGCTTGCCTAATTTTTATTTATTTATTTATTTATTTTTTAAATGTCTAAACACTCTGTCGCTACTGTATGCTACTCAAATGCAATATTTAGGACGCAAAGGTCTGCTCCTGAAGATTTACCTCCCTGGGTTCAGTTCCAACTCTAATCAAACACACCTGTGAGTCAAGGTCTTAAGGCTTCCCTGAAAATGAGAGGCACCCTTAGGAAAAAAAAAGAAATATAGAACATTTGTGCTAGACTGCAATGAGATGAAATGAAGAACAAACGGAGATCTTTATCCTGAGAGAAAGAACAACAAAAAAAAAAAAAATGAAAAAAGTTTTCTTCAAGAGTTGGAGAAAAGTGCACTCAGATTTGTAAAAGACACTGTAATCAAAGTCAGAGATCACAAGGCAGCCCTTCACGTTTTTCATCAAATTCTTTTAAGTGCAACATATCAGGCTATATACACTTTATAACTGTGCTATAAAATAATAGGATGTCAGTAGAAACACCTAACACATACCTAATACTAAATGTTTTTTTTTTTTAATAAAATAATAACAATTAAAGCAAATGTTACCTTTTTGGCAATATTGGAAGCTTTTTTTTAAATAGCTTGATGTCTCATTTTAAACAAAACAGTATTTGTAATAGAATCAGTTTTGCAGAATTTATTTCATGCACAAAAATTGAAAGATTGATGCACTATGTAGGGTGAAAAAAAAAAGATTGATGCACTATGTAGGGTGGAAACCTTTAGAAAACATTTAGGCAGCATTTCAATGTCCCATTTTATATATTTTGTGTTCATCAAAATCCCTCAGTTTTATTGGACTGCTGCAGGAACCACTAATAGTCCTGCAAAAAAAAAAAAAATCTTATATAATTTCAGAAGTTGCTGAAAGAAGTGCCATTTTTTAAAAGATTCTTGTGTGGTGTTCTTTTAATTTCAATTTACTGATAAATGTGAAATAGAATGCGAATCGTCTTCAGTGCAGGTGTATTAGATTATAGTTAAAACAGCACAGCACATGCCTCAGAAGCAGGACTGAGCACCTGTTATTTTAGACAGTATTATGGTATTTTTCATTCAGGACACGAACCCGAGTCTCGAGACCTCTGAACTCGTGCCAGCGGCGCGTTGCGCGCGGTGTGTGCCTGCTGAAGAGTTTAATCCAAACACTTTCAAAGCGCCCACCAACTCAGTTAAACATGATCAGATATATTTTATTTTGAAAACAAGCCATTCCGCTCCATTGACTAAACTTCTGAACTGATAATGTCATCAATCATCATGCATTAACATTTAATTAAATGCATTAATTAAACTGGTATTTATATATATACATATATAAATGTATAATAGTAAAAGCTATGTTTTTAAATGCAACTTAGTTTTTTTTAAGTCTTTTTAATTTTAAAAGACTGAAATGAAAAGATTAATGGTGTTAAAATGAGCGTGAGCTATTTTTGCACAAACAGCTGCAATAATATAGGCTACCGAATATGTGCAAATAAATGCAAAACACATTCTGAAACTTGGTCTCTTTCTTACCTTGCTCTGAGATGATACATGACTGAACATCATAAGCAAACACGCCACGAGCTCCACTATCCTCCACATCTCACCGGTCTGTGAAGCTCCTCTGTGTGAATGTGTGAGATGTGCGCTGATGCGACTGCAGACTACAGACCCAACATCATCATCATCATCATTATCATCATCAACCCTCTCTTTCTCTCGCTCCCTTTCTCCCTCTCCCTCTGTCTCTCTGCCATCTTAACGCAACGCCTCCATCTACTGGACGTGCAAATCCCTAAAAAATCGTCTACTCAACTCTGAGCTGACGTTTTAGTTCACCATGACTGTGTTTTAACACAGTGTCGCTGTAGGCCTGTCTAAATATTTATTTAGTTAACACTTGAGTGTATGAAAGATGGATTCAAGTATGACAGATAAGTAATTTTTATAAACACGCCTCAGAAAAAATCATTAGGGGTGCGCTTTAAGATAAAACAATGGCACTGACATGTTTTAAGATCACTCAGCGCAAGTTACTTTCAGTCGAAACAGCTCAGATTTACATTTCAGTCTAGGACTAGGCTTAAGCCTTGTCTGTGAAACTGGGGGATAGTGTGTTAGACGCACAGTTTAGTTAATCTCATGTGTTTTGAAGTAAATGACCAGAGGGAGGCAGCAGAGAGCAATATTGTTGAATGGCAGCGAATACCGCGGGTCTCTGTGATTCTGTTTGAAAGTTTATAGTTCTGACTATTATATCAAAGCGTCATATTTATATCATAAAGCACTCTATCTATCTATCTATCTATCTATCTATCTATCTATCTATCTATCTATCTATCTATCTATCTATCTATCTATC
>JAUYWG010000059.1:3142580-3153296 GCA_034779775.1 Enteromius afrohamiltoni
ATACAATGTAGTACTATGACTATCCTACAAATAGCATTGCATTTATTTTGATTTATATCCTGTAAGTTATTGAAATACCAAGATAATACCTTATATACCATGTTACAATCCGTACCATGGTATGTATCAAAAAACTGGTATTAGTGTTTTTAAAATGTTTTCTTATACATATAGTTTACATGCCATGATACATGGATATTATAATCATTCAGTACCATGGTATATAATAAGTTGCCATAATTATATCACATGACATAATAGTTATTGATACTCTACCGATACTGATTTCTTGTAATAAAATGATTTGATTGTAATTAGCATTGCAGTCATTTACATATGCAAAATGCTTTTAGTACAACTGGGTCAGTGTCACAATGCATTAAGCTGAAGCAACTGAATCAGACAAAAGAGCAACTGAACTTACAGAGAGAGATGGAGAACGCTACAAATACATCAGAAGAGAAAGCACAAGACGTCTTACCTTGATATCATTACCTTGACTCTCTTGTCATGTTGACTGTAATCAAATAAACAACACTAGCTGCTTGTCGTCGAAAGGGTTAAACGATAACTGGAGAAATGCCTGCTTTTTCTCTGTGTCTCTCGCATGAAGAAACCGCCACGGTAAACAAACACGCACATTCACTGCTGGATGAGTCACTACGGAGCTAACATCCTCATTGTGAGTTCGTTGTATTTGAGGTGAACTATATATGACCCAAATGATGTGCCGCTATGAATTTAGCCATGTGCATTGAGTGCTGGCTTCTGATTGGCTGAGATTCCCGATGCTGTGAATCGGAGCTCTCTGATTGGCCAAGGCCGGGGTTCATTTGCATAGACAGAGAGACAGACAAAAAAAAGACAAACAGAAGGAGAGAGATGTTGGAGGCGGGAGACTCTTGGGAATAATCGATGAAAGATATAATGATCAAAGCGAATGGAGAAGATGTGGTGGATGGGTACGTTTCGCCGTCGGGCAGTTAGTGTACGCTTAAATCATGCCTTTTGATACGCTCTGCTTTTAGCTGTGAGCAATAACACACCTGTATAATACCTGAAAACATGTTTTGTGTGTGTTTGGGAGGTTTCGTTGTGTGGAAATGTTTCCCCCTAATCGTTCTGAACACCCTAGGGGTGCATTCCCCACAATCTTCTTTGTCTATGGCAACCCTCTCGCACAACATGTGTTAACTGGGTCAACGCACATACATATAAAGTAACCAGGCATATCTAAAACTCTATAAAATAGGACTGGTGCTCACAGGGCAATGATCTAGATGCTGGATCAGCTCATACTGGGTTCTTCTGCAGGTTTAAATGCTCCCAATCAGATCAAAGAGGTTACACTGTGAATGTTACATTTACAGCAACATTATTGTGCCGTGTAAAAACCCTTGAGAAGAAGTGTACTTCAACATACTTGCGTGAGTACTTGTATGAAAATAATAAACTTAAAATATAAGTGCAACCCCAAAAATGTCAATTCTGTTATCATTTATTCACTCTCATGTTGTTTCAAACCTGTACAATCTTTCTTCTGTTAAACATAAACAAAGATATTTTGAAGAATACTGGTAAACAAACTGTTGGTGGTAGCCATTGACTTCCATGTGAATGAAAAATACTATGGGAACCAGAAATTGTTTGGTAACCAGCACTCTTCAAAAAATCTTCATTTGTGTTCAGCAGAAGGAAGTTTGGAACAACTTCTAAGGAAATGATGCGAGTAAATCATAAGGGGGCCTATGATAGTATTAATAAAATGTGTATTAGTTTTATATATTTTATATGTTAAATAGATTATATGTATTAAATTGTGATTTTTTTTTTTTTTTTTTTTTTTGCATGGTTTGCATTTATGGTAAACAGTTACAATTTATGAAGTTACAATTTAAAACTTGAATTATATAAAATATATGAATATTATTTAAATCTAATGGCAAATGACACTACAGTTAAAATAATTAAAAATAATTTATTTTAGTATTTAATTAGTACATTTGGTAATTAAAAGTACTATCAATTATAAAAAAAAAGCTTTAATTGTTTTAACATAGTTTAGTTCGCACATCAAAAATAAATGTACCTGAAAGCATAACAATAGATTAAAGCAATTTTACATTAAAAAAATTGACACAAAGTACTTTTTAAATCATAATCAGGATTTTTAAAAAAATAGTGCTGAAGTGGCATATTATTATTATTAATTATTATTATATTATTATTGTATAATTATTATTAAAATTATATTGCAAGTACGCTACAATTCCACATTCATTACAATTAAGCACACTTTTTTTTACAGATACAGTTCAATTCAGCTTTGGTGTTGTTTTAGCTGATAAGTTCATGACTAGGATCACTATAAGTTTAGCATGCACAATGGTTTGGTTGTTATTTAGTCAACCAGCTAGGAATGTTGCAATGTCTATCTTTAAACCTCCACATCATCATCTTCAGATATTTCAGGGAGAGGTTAAAATGATGATGTTCTGGTAATTTTGTTATTAGCAGTTTCGCATTACGTCCTACATTCGACTGTAAACCTGCTAGAAACATGGAAGGAAGACACAAAAGGTTTGTGATTTCCATTGCGTCTGATAGTCGGAGGCAGTAATACACACTGACAGATCTAGAACAGCATGAACGGGGGATAGAGAGACGTGGAGTGAGAATGACAGAGGGGTGTAGGGAAATCAAGGGATATGTTGCTCCTGCTGTTTCCTCTGGTGCTGTGAAGTGAACTAGATAGGCCGGCATCATCATTACACGCTGACTGTGAAATGACTGTTCCTTCTGATCAGCAGAATCACAGGCCTGTGTGAGTGGAGTAGTAGCTTACTGCATGTGGAAAGATATGCATTGTTTTTAAACATTTTGAGCAGTCATACACTGCTTCGTTTGGTGCATGACTTCATAATTGCTAGGAGCACATGCATTTTTATTCTCGCAAAGATTGCATTTGTTTGATTTTAAAAAAAGCAGTAAAAATACGTAATATTGTGGAATTTAAAAATATATTTTTTATTATTATTTGAATATAGAGTATTATTTTTTTTTACATGTGTATATAATGTAACTGTATATAATTTATATATACATATAATTTATTGATATGATGCAAATGTTATTATTGTTAGTGTTGAAAATGGTTGTGCTGATTTATATTTCTTTGCTTTTAAAAAAGTTTAGCATTTATTTGAAATAGCATTATGAAATATCTGTACTGTCCCTTTTTTTCAATTTAATGCATTCTTGTTAAATAAATGTGTTTAATTTAATTTACTGTAGTTTTTTTCAGTCCAACTTAAATTACTAATAAACACTGAAACAAAACTGATTTATATTTGCACAGCAAATACTGATAGTTACTAAGCGAAGTTGTATGCTTAATTTTTAACTTTTTTAACTTAACTTTCTCTTTCTCATATTTATAGCCCACTGACTGTTCAACACATATATTTTTTTTAATAACTAATGCTGTTATGTATATCCAAATCCTGTTTTATCCTGTTTATGGTAAAAATGTATTAAGTTTAGATCAATTTCTTAAAATCAAACTGAAAACCAATTTAGAATGACCATAAATTGCTGGTTTAACTGCTGGTCCATAACGTTTGAAATTGCATACTAAATACTTTACAACTATGTGGTTCATTTCAAGTGAAATTGTGACTAATCTCTAGATGGCAAACTTGTGACCCACCACTTTTTAAACAGTTCTTCTTCACTTTGTCAGAATGTGATGTAGTATTGTGGCATAATAATGATGATGATACTAGTTTTTTTTTTTTTGCATTGGATGCATTAGTTGAAGTGAGAGTGGATGTGTGTGTTTTCATGTATGCCACCCTGTTCAATTTTAAATATGTGTGTTGCATAGTTCCCGTTTGCTATAAAGTTTGACCTGCGCATGACCCGATCCACACAATACTGTGCCCTTACAACACACAGCCTTCTTGAGGGTTGTAAAATGGCTCTAGAGTTCAGGGTTAGGTTGAGTGCTTTCTGTACCATTTTTACGACACTCAGGCTTTTAAAAAGACCTTTCCGTGACCCCTCCACTCACCTGCTCCCCCTACAGTTCACCGGCACTTCTGAGAAACCAACATATCTGTCAAGATCAGCCGATTCATTTCTGTGAATCAGTTCAATTGGGTACTTAAAACTGATTCACGTATTAAATCGTTGCAAAGTTCCTGTGCGGGGTTGTACATATTCCTGGAAAGTTTGACTGCTGCTTGTTTGAATATCAGATCAGCTGCGGGACCGTGTAATATTGTCTAAATATAGATTGCGTTCAGTCGTCTGTTTCTCTGTTTCCCATCCCCCTTCCTGGCAGCTCTGTGTCTCTTTGGTTTGTAGTGAAATCTGGGTCACGCCGCATGATGCTGTAAGGCATCTCAAACACACAGTGAGACTGCAGAAGATTTATGGCGTTCGGCGTATGTCGCTGTATTCACGTAATCCTGCTGTCTATTGCGATGAGATTTAGATAAGAACTTTATTTAACTTTATACATTTGCGATTACAACGATTTGAACAGCTCAGTAAACTCAGATTAACCTACTATCAGACATCACAGATGTAGCTGTGCATGTCATTTTTGTCTTCCTGTTCTTAATGTTAACCGAAAAGGTTATTTATATTGTCTGATTAGGCTATATCTGCTCGTATATATTTATCTCCAGTTGACTGATGCTTAGTTTTGTTTTTAGAACTTATATGTAGGGTTGCACGATAATCATCGCGCGATATGATAATAAATCCGGTTCTGATATTTATTTTATATTTACTTATTATATTTACTTATTATTTGTATATATATATATATATATATGAATAACATCTAAATAAATATCACAAATATATATATATGCTTAAAAATATAAAATAACTACATTTGATTACTTCAATATATTTTACATTTTGTCATGTCTTAAGTAGAATTTTATTTTAATATGGTATTATTTAAATTTTTTTTATTAATTATACTTTCAAAATAAATATATTATTTTGAATGTATTACAATATCATGAGATAATTTATGTTAAAGTATTTTTATTTTCTATGATATATTTTAGTTATTTCATTTTTATTTTGTTTTATTTAACAATTGAATTTTATGTTAATAATGCGTTAAAATAAGATTATGTGCATTGTGTTGTTAGTCAAATATTTTATTTTAGATTTAGATTTTCTTAATTTCATTACATTTTTTATTAAATTAAACAACATTTAAAGGATGTATTTTTACTATATACCTATTTATTTTATAAATGAATATTTTATTTAGTAGATTAATTATGTTTTCCTGTACATATGGTCACCAAAGCTGGCAAAACCTCACACATACACATTTACCTGTCAAAATGAAGACATGCTATTAATTTTTATTGCTTTTATACAAAGCTGATACTAATTACTAATTATTATGGACTTCACTGATAATTAACTGTAATAAAATGACATCTTTCTGTCGTCCTCTGTAGAGGACGGGGGTGAGCGTTGGTGTCTGATCTGTGGTGACCGGGCGTCTGGGCTCCACTATGGCATCATTTCTTGTGAGGGCTGTAAGGGCTTCTTCAAACGCAGTATCTGCAACAAGCGCATCTACCGTTGCAACAGAGACAAGAATTGCCAGATGTCCCGCAAACAACGCAACCGCTGTCAGTACTGCAGACTGCAGAAGTGCCTTCAGATGGGAATGAACCGCAAGGGTGAGCGAAAGACACCATCATCATCGAACACACACACAGAGGTGATGATGATTCATATCAGCAGACTTAGTCCTGATTCAATCCAGCATGTTAACATACAGACCTGGGAGAAACATCAAGGTTATTATTATTTATCACTCAAATAAAAATTTGATTAACCATGAAACATTTATTAAGTAAAACATATGTTATGGATTAATAACAAATATTACTTATATTAATATTAATATTATTTAAATGTAATATAAATTACATTTTGTTTAATAATGTAATGTTTTATATATACATTCATTTAAATTCTATATTCTTAAAAAATAGTATAATTTATATATAAATTTCAATGTTATTTTGTTAAAATCATCATTATCATTGACTAAAGGAAAATAAAAACAACCATGAATTATTTTTAGTTTTAAGAATATTATTAGATTTTAAAACTTGGCTATTAATCGGTTAAAACATCCTTTTATCTTTTTCTTTGGCCTTGTTTTTTTTCTAAACTTTACCTGTGTTATTTTCTCCTTTTTTGCACACATCCATTCAGAATTACAATTTCACCCTAATAATGCGTCTTTCGTGTGAACACAAAAACAAAATGTTCGAGGATTATGCCCTTTTTTAATATTTACTTACTTCATAACTCGCTCCCTCTCATCTGCTCTTTGATGCTGCCTTATTAGAAGCCGATATCTGATTTTTCTGATATGTAAATGAAGAGATACAAATCAGGCTTTGATTGGGCATGCCTGAAGAAAAATGCACAGAAATCAGATAGAAGATCTGGGTTGTGATGCTGATAACAGATTTCTTGATCCACACCGTGATGTCGCTCTCTGTCTGTTTCTTGGGGCAAAACTCTCTCACACACATAAACATTTAAATAATTTACAATTTCTATACTTTAGCCAATAGCAAACACTGTTAATGTTTTTGCCTACGGTCTGCACCAGAGGGAGCTGTTGGTCTTTATTGCTCCATCAGACGCCAACTTCTTCTTCCCTACTTCTGGCAGTAGTAGCTGGATGTAATATTTATGCTGTGCTCTCTTGTATTGTGCACATTTTGACAAATAATCATCCGTGTTTTTAGTACAAAAACTCAGTGCACATTATATTATTATTGTAGAAAGAGCATTTGCAGTATGAAGCATGACATTTTTATCTCTCTTTCAGCAATCAGAGAGGACGGGATGCCAGGAGGGAGGAATAAAATGATTGGACCTGTACAGGTAAGACAGTTCTGTGTTTTTGTACGTAGCTATAGTTTGAGGAGAAACTAGTCCCTAGACGTGAGCTAAATCTGACAAAACTTCCTTTTTGGGGTGTTTTTTAATAAAAAAAATATATTTTTTTTAAATTATGGTATGTCCTTATATAGAAAATCTATCTTGTATCTGTCTATCTTTATATTCATCTATATCTATATGTGTGTGTGTGTATTCAGCAAAAGCCACACTAAATTGTGACAGTAAAAACATTCATAATTTTACAAAAGATTTCTATTTCACACAAATTCTGCTTTGTTTTTTTACATTTTTTATTCATTAAATATGCTAAAAAATGTTTTTCTATAAAAGTTGCACAACTATTTTCAACATGACATGTTTCTGGAGCAGTAGACAGGCGTATTGTAATGATTTCTGAAGTATCACATGACACTGAAGACTGGAGCAATGATGTTGAAAATTCAGCTGGGCATCACAGAAATAAGTAACATTGTAATGTTTGTTGAAAAGATTTTAAGTTGTAATAATATTTCGCAACATTGCGATATTTTGATCACATTTCTCAGCCTTATTGAACATAAAAGACTTTTTTCTTTTTTTTTTAATCAATATATTATTTTCTATTTCATTTATATGAAATAGTGACTGAAACGCACGCCATTATAAATAAGGCCTACTGAACTAGCTCTACTTTACAAGATGTTAATCTAGATTAAAATCCTTATCTATAATCGAGCATTGTCTGATGAAACCAAGTACTCATAAGATAAAGACAATGGCTATGCTGTGATTTTGGCTCTATATGCATGTAAAATAGAGTTTGAAGCAACATCATATCTATTTTAACTGAAAGCCCTGCTCCTCTCAGCCGCTCGCTGAACAGAACAGACGCAGAGAGAGGTGTGCGCGCCGCGCTGGGAGAACAAGAAGTCGCGCGACACTTTCCTAGAGACCTAGAGAAGTCGCTAGATTTGTCGCTGGTCACTTTTAGGGAAAAATGTCGCCAAGGGGGTCTGAAAAGTCGCTAAATATAGAGATAAAGTCGCTAAGTTGGCAACACTGATCTGTACTGACAACAGACCGCAAAGAATGATGGCCACGCCTGGGCTGATTGTGGGAATTGTAGTTCCCGCTAGGGCTGCACGATTCATAATGATAAATATCGTTGCAATTTTACAGTATAAAGACCAAACTGTTTTTATGGGCGGAGTTTACGGATTGGACGTTACTGCGTCTGGATTTCAAGCGCTTTCTGAAGCAGTACAAGTCAATAGCAAGATAATCATCGTGTGATATGTAATGCGCATCTTGTCAGTAAAGCCTGTAATCAGCGGAAAATTCCATCAGGTGCGTGATCTTACATTGAGCCGCATTCACTACGCAGAGCCGTTGTTCACTGAAGAGCTGCGCAAATTCACGCTGATAATGAACCCGAATTTAAATTAAAATAAAAGTTAATTACCAAAGGAGTTTTGAGCAAAATAATTGTGATAATCATTTTTTCTGTTATCGTGCAGCCCTAGTTCCCGCTACCTCCCGTTCTCTCCATTTGCCTGAGCAAACTTGCTATAGAAGACCTATCATTTTACCGAGTCATGCGACCACGGTAGTATCGAAAAATTAGCTATTGCGGTACGACGGTATTTACAGTCAGTGCACTTTTCAAGTAAACATTTTATTATAAGACTTCTTTTAAAAAATCCTACCAACCCCAAACCTGTAGAATATAGATTGTATTGATTCAGTCATTCATTGTTCTTTGCACAATCTCAGCAGAACTGAAGCTGAAGTGCTTCTCGCCGCTGGGTACTATTGCTTGCGTCTCATTTTTGTGTTTCCTCTGAGAGCCGAGGGAGATTGTGAAGGCCAGAAATAGAGGAGATCAGTTGCTCTTTAATACATACAGAATCCCTCCTTCTCTCCCTTTCTCACTCGTCTTTAAAAGCACATGTGTAGCTTTTTATGTGTAGAGCATGAGAACAAGATGCACATTGTGTCTGTTTGTGTATTAGTGTCATTGTTATATGTGCTGAAGTGTTTTCTGACTCTCAGACATTAGTTTACATCACGCTGTTTAAAAACACAAAGGACGGATGACTACTGAGGACGGGCACAAGATGGGGAAGAGTTTGTTCTGGGCCGAGTGCCTATCCAGTCACCTCTGTTGCTATTGATTTTTGTCTATTATTGACAGACCTAAACATGAGATCTCATCAGCTTTATTCACTACAAACCACACACATTTCCCGCTGACTTTCTGCTCGCCGTGTATGGCTTGTATTCATCATTGATTCTCTTCATTTCTCTCTACGTAGATCTCTCTGGAGGAGATTGAACGAATCATGTCTGGCCAGGAGTTTAAAGAGGGAGCTGAACTATCAGATTCGTGGAGCCACGGCTACAGTAACCACAGTTCACCTGGCAACAGTATCTCAGAGGGCAGCCAGACCTTATCTTTCTCCACGCTGTCAAACAGGTGTGACCCCAATGTGATGTTCAATGCATTTACACACGGACGAGCTGACTTGCGCCTGTTCTTTTTACGTCCAGGGGCAAATGACTTTGATTCAATTCAATTAGGACATGTTTGTGTTGTGGGACAAACCACGTACTGCAAACACAAGCAAAAAGTGGAAGCACGATCAAGAAATGATCAGGATTTATGCTATTTATGGTTCTAATTCATTCATAATCTTTCATAAAATGTAATAACTCTGTTGTGGAATGAAATGCGAGATTTAAAGGCAATCCGAGACATATAAAGTCAGAATTGCTAGATATAAAGTCCATCAAAAATATCATTGCGAGATATACAGTAGGCCTGGTTTCACAGGCAGGGCTTATCCTAAGCAAGGATTAGGCCATAGTACAAGTCATTTTTGTAATGCCTTAGAAAAAAGCATCTCTAAAACAGAACTAAGAAGCTGACATATTTTAAGATCAGTCAGTGCAAGTTTCTTTTAGTTGAAACAGCTCGAATTTACATTTAGTCTAGGACTGCACTGCCTTGTCTATGAAAACGCTCCTTCAATATCATGACTGAGGTGAGACCCTTGAGCAAGGCACCGTTCCCCCAACTGCTCCCCAGGCGCCACAGCAATGGCTGCCCACTGCTCCGGGTGTGTGTTCACGGTGTGTATGTGTGTGTGTTCACTTCTCACTGCTGTGTGTGTGCACTTGGATTGGTTAAATAGAGAGCACAAAAGTCATTGCAAGATATAAAGTCAGAATTGCGAGATATAAAGTCAATCCAAAATGTATATAGTCATTGTGAGATAAAGTCAATTCGAGATATATAAACATACAAGTCCTTTTTTTATGTTTTTGCTCAAAATAGGACTTTATACCTTGTAATTGTGAGATTATATCTCTGTGTATATATATATATAATGTATTCTGTTCCAATCTTCTTAAACCATAATTTTTATTTAAAATATAATATTTGTTTCACCTCTAAGATAACTTCCCTTTTTTGCCTACATCATCATATTCTTCATTTCTTTCCTTAAATAAGCACTTTGCACTATCTGGTCCTGAAGTCCTAAAATTAATTAACTAAAACATTTTTTACTTTAAATAAACTTTAAATAACTGCAAAATAAAATATTAAAAACTATTTCAAAAATTACTTTATTTAATCTAATTGGAAAGGCAACATGTCTCAGTTTTATTAAGTTTAAGGTAAAGGACTAAAATAACGAAATAAATAACTAATATCTAAATAAACAGAAACTAAAAAAATATATTAATAAATATTATATAGACATA
>JAUYWG010000059.1:3153396-3171430 GCA_034779775.1 Enteromius afrohamiltoni
ATTTGACAGCACTAATATATATATATATATATATATATATAGATTGCTTTTCCATATATGGTATGTATGATGTATTTCCTTTCTGGTTCTCTCTGCAGCCATTCTGTGGATGTGAGCACATACTCTGTGTCCTGTAGAGATCAGTGCAGCAGTCCTCAGCTAACACACTCTTTCCTGGTGTGTAAATATCCTGTACCGCCCTCTACGGGCAGCAGGCTGAAGACTCAGTCACACACACTGACAGCCCAGCTGCTGGCGGCTGAAGACCTCACACCCCTCACTACACCCATGGTCATAGAAGAGGGGTAAGACACACAGAATATCAAACATGACTTTTGTGTTGCATTTGACTTTTCAAAGGGCCATTTCTACGTTTGGACAGTATATTGCATATTTACGATGCATTTATCATGTTTTTTGTTAAAAGAAGCACTATTGTACACCCTCAGAAATAAAGGTACAAACTGTCACTGGGGCAACACCTTTTCAAAAGGGACATGTTTGTATCCAAAGGGTCCATTTTGGTACCTTAAAGGTACATATTAGTACTTAAAATGTGCATATTTGAACCTAATAGTTACAAAAGTGTACCTTTTGAAAAGGTACCACCCCAGAGACAACTTTTGTACCTTTATTTCTGAGAGTGTGGGGATTTAAACTCTTACTTGACTATTGAATGTCTAAAAGTCTGTGAGAGTTGTAGGTTTAATGTTTCAGACCTGAAAAAAGATCCATCTTTATCTTAATGTAACATGGTAGCTGCTTATGAAAACAGAGCTGACCTTGAGCTAAATGCTGATGTATTTTTAGTTTTTTTTTAATGGCTGGTATGACTTCTTAAGTAAAACTTTACCACAAAAGGTTTTAGAATTTTTGTCGTGTTAATTAAAATTTTGGGGGGGTTTGCATAGTGATTATTTTGTGTTTATATTGTTTATGTAATATGTTTTTGCCATGAAGACAGCCTAAGATGCAGAGATGGCAATTAAAAAAAATAAGTACTACTACTAATGGATGATACGAAGAGTGAAATTGATGAAATTGATTGATTGACTCCAAGATGAAGAAAAAATCTACCTGGAAAGCTACCTGAAAAACTATGGGCAAGTGTACCTCAGAACAGAAGCTGTTTTAAAAAAAGCTGTAATACAAAATATTTATTTGATTTAATTAATAGAAGTTAATTGATAAATTAAATCTTTTATGCAATTATTTGGCATAAATAGAAAGCATCCTCATTTTACAGCATTTTTACACAAGTGTCTGAAACTTTGAACAGTATACCGTAGCTTTACAGGTAGGTTTTTTTTCCTTCATCTTGGAGACGTTGCCACAGTTCTTCTGGATTTAGTCTGTCTCAGTTTGTTCTGTTACTTCATGTGATTCCAGACAGACTGGATGATGATCAGATCAGATATCTTTGTGGAGCACTGGCTGTTGTCAGACTCCTTGTGCAGACAATAATCATTGGTAGCATTATTACAAAAATAATGTTTGGAAATCAGTGGCGGCTACTGGTCTGTCAAATAGGAGAAGCTCATTTTCGGCCTACATCATAAAATTGTCTATTTATTTAAAAGTAAATTCTGCCTTACGTTCCTTTTCAAGAAAATGGTCTGTGACCCTGTCGTAACCAACTAGGCGTCTTTTCCAGTGACTTGACCAGTGTCCACTCAATGGCCAGCAGAGCTAGGCTGCTTAAACGGCCTTGGCCCATTGTGTTTCGGTTGTAGGACTAGAGCCGCTTTAAACAGGAGAAGCTAAACATATTAAACTCTGTAAAAGTGAAACAAGGAATGTGGTTTATTAAAGTGTGAAATGTATGATGAAAATCAAGCAATTTCGCCAAGCAAATATAAAGAAATAGGTTGCAGCAGTTTTTATTTCGACTGAACTTGAGAAATCCGTGATGGGACTGAGCACGAATAGTTCAGCGATTCCTTATAGTACAAAATCTCTGTCAGTCAAAAAGAGATGCAGATCCTCCAATCATGCAGAAGCTCGCTAAGCGTCCATGGGCGGGACATAATCACAGCGTTTATCCATTTATTTATCGGTCTAGTTTCAAAGCACTGAAAAAAAAACAGTCAAAGCAGCCGCAGTGAAGTCAATGGACGCCGGGCTTCAACGGGGAAATGCACCGTGACGCTACGGGAATGTATGAGAAGAAAATCAAGTCAGCCTACCTGCTATATCTAACTGATTGTGGACGAACTCATCTTTGAGATGAACGCTTTTTTAGTCAATAAAATGTTAATACAACGGTACATCATTTGACCATTAATTTTGTGACATTATAGGAGAAGCTGAGCTTCCCTTGCAGTCTTAAAGAAATCGCCACTGTTGGAAATGTAAACTGATATTTCCAACTGACACGATATTGCAAAAGATAGAAATAACCCACTTAAAACCGTTTTTTGTAGCTGAAAATACTAGTGACCCAAGACTTTTGCACAGTACTGTATATTTAATAATGTGGTCATATATACTGTGTCAAACCAGCCTGTTTAATCTAAGTTGTGTGTTTTTTTTTCAGGTATAAAGTGAATCAGTCAGAGCTGCTGGCTCTGCTGTGTCGGATTGCTGATGAGCTGTTATTCAGACAGATAGTCTGGCTGAAGCGTTTACCCTTCTACAGCGATCTGTCCATCAAAGACTGCACTCGTTTACTGGGGGCTTCCTGGCATCAACTCATCCTGCTCTCCTCGCTCACGGTGCACAGCAGACAGATACTGGGAGAACTGGGCAACATCACACAGCAGTACACACCGTCCAACCTGACACTACAGGGGTATGAACAATAATGACCAGTAATGCCCATGTAAATCTGATTCAAAAATATTTATGAGGGTATACATACGTGTATGCAGGTTTGGTGAGGATGCTATGGAGGTCCTGGAGAGTTTAAATTTTCTCTTTCGTAAGTTTCATCAATTACACATAAGCAATGAAGAGTACAGCTGCTTAAAGACCATCACCCTTCTCAATCAAGGTAACACACTCACAGATAACCCGCATACACTAACTTTGAGAGTTTTATGTCTATAAGTATGTCATTTGAGTGTGTGTGTGTTGCAGATATGGCAGGTTTGAGCAACTCATCCAAAGTGGAACAGTTAAGTGAACGTTACTGGTCTGTGTGTCGTGACCTGACAGAACGACTCCACCCTCATCGATCCAAACGCTTCTCTGAAATCATCACCTGCCTTTCTGAGATACGTCACACCTCAGGTGTGTATCTGAATAATACTTGAGCGAGTGAATGAACCATGAAAGATTTTTTTTTTTTCTTAAACATCAGGTAATATGGTATTTTATTTAATATTGTGTCCCTACAACAGGTTTAAATTTCTCAGACTATGCAGTTAATATTAGAATCATTTCTCAATGACTTCAATAAGGTTATGAAAATATGTTACCTAGTGACGTATATCAGTAACAGGCAGAAGATTTGAAAAATGTCTTCGATATTAGAAAGAGTTTTTATATCTTTAATATCTTTCTTTATCATGCACTTTTTTTGATTAACAACTTTGCAGACTGTTTACAATGAAGGACAGCTACATTACAAACGGCAAATGAGATATTTTTTAGTAATAAAGTAGTATATAAATAAAAAAGTAATACTTTTATTCAGCAAGGATGCATTAAATTGATTAGAAGTGACAATAATGACATTTCTGATGTTGTCTAAGATGACTTACAAAACACAGTTTTGCACAACCCTTCATCCTTGATAATACAAGTTTCGTGAGCATCAAATCAGCATATTAAAATTGATTTTTATGACTCTGACCAGCACACAGATGAAGACGTCCACTGCTTATTTCCAGCAGTTAGTGTAAATAAATGCTTAAAGCAGTTACAAAATATTTTAGCTTTAAATAAATTTCATTGCTGCACAATATTTCTTGGTGTGACGTATTTCATAGAAATGATTTTCTTATAAAATCTCATTGCAATCTATTTCATAATGCTGCTTTAATATGCAACAGCCAATCAGAATATACCTTTGCTAATGACGTCATTATTGGTTACAGGTAAGATGATGGCCATTTCACTGGAGCAGCTTCCTCTACTGTTTAAGGCGGTACTGTACTCCTGCACAACCAATCAAAACCCCTGGCTAGCCAGCAGCTCCACCTCCAAGACATAAGCCACGCCTCCAACTGGCTATTTGGTGGGGGGTTTTCCCTCCAAATGTATTTATTACATGACGAGTTGAATGTAAAAGATGTGTGTGATTTCGAAGTCTGGCTAATTAAATTTCAAGATGCCTGCAATACCTCAGGAACATGACTTTTGAAGCCAAAAACACTTTGACCAATGATTAAAATGAAAAGAAAACATAGTGAAATGAACACACTGCAATCCATTGTTGAATTATGCAGCTTCTAGCTATGATATGAAATGTCCTTGTGTTGCAGCATGTCACTGATAAAATATGCCCGATAAAATAGTGAAAATGCCAAGGTGCTGAAATTCATAAAAAAACGAAACTATATTTCTTATTGAGATGATAGCTACGTTTGAGCTATGGGGATTTAAACAGTCAAAATGATCATCCGTAGCTCACGAGCTTGAGTACCAAAGCTGAGTGTGAAACAATATGCGATGTTGACCATAATTTTTTCAGGATGGAGACTTCCGGCAACGTTTGAGCCAGTCGCCGGGGTAACGAAATGCAATAAGCACACTCTTTATCCCAGGTGTGTGTGTGTGTGTGTGTATGTGTGGGATTTCCTCTCACATGTGTCTTCAAGGAAGTGTGAATATTCGAACAGGGTTTATGTTTTTATTTTGCCATAGTTGTAGTTTTGTTGAAAATGTTATTCCTCATTTTAATATTTTGTTCGTTTTTATTCTTTTTATTACGTGTTACTGTTACCAGAAGAGCCTATTCTAAGGAAGGCTGTTTTACCTGATGAGGGTTGAGTTTGATGGAGCATTTCGAAAATTACTAATATCGTGTGGCTTTAACCTTCCATTCCTTCTTTGAAAGTTTACATATGTGTTTTTGGCGACAATGAGAGGGTTAAATATAGCGGAGCGTTTGCGGATAGCATGCGAGGGACGTTCTGCAGAAAGGGGGTAATCACTTTCCTTGTGCACGCCCATGATTCTCTGTTTTGTTACCATCTGAGGCCTTGAAGTGCCTGTGTAGTTGATGACATAAAGACTGGGTGGCAAATCAGCTGTTTCTTTCTTAATATTCATTGTTCCTCTGTTTAGCATGGTATTTTTCATCTCTGCATTTGAATGTTTACAGCATTTAAAATTAGATTGTACATTGTATTTTCATTTCATAAAGAAGGCCTGATAAACATGTTTCTGTGTTTTGATTTATCGTCAGTGTCTCTGCAGATAAAGGAGCATGCTTAATGACTGTTCTTAGTCAATATTTATTAAGTATATGTGCTAAATGTTGAGGACAAATTTTTCCATGACTCATTCTGAACTACACAGATAACTGTCCAATCAAATCCTCTCTAAAACAATAATACCCCTCCCCCAACACTTACTTATACAGGATTGGTCAGTGAGGTTTTAATAAGGATCGTGTGGTTTTAATATATACTGTATTAGTGGGCATATACATGAAGAAACCATAGCTGGTATTTTTATACAGTCACCAAAACTCAATTAATAAGAGACAGACTCAACATTTGTAATATGAAAAATCCCAAAATGATTTTTTTACTTAAAATTCAAATGCTTAGACCTTTATTGTGAGCTATGAGGTTAATTAATTGTAGATGCTAATTAATTGTAGACATCAGCCTGTATTCTTTCAACTTATTGTTTAAATAATCATGTTTAACCATGGAACATAAAATAACAAGATGTTTCTCAAATTGGCTTCTTTTATATTCTATAGTTCCATGTTAGGCCATTAGGCCTGAACATTTAGCTTAATCAATTTATTTCTAAAGCTGCTATATGTATTGATACTTTCTCATTGAACACAATAATGGCTTAAAATAATCTTTCATGGGTGATTTCACAACAAAATTTCATTAATAAGATTCATCAACACATCATGTATTAATTCAGTTTTTTGGAAAAACTTATTTGACTGACAGCCCTAATATATACATATAACTGCTCTCACTGTCGGTTCATAATAAAAGGCCAAACTCCAAAATTAAAATGAAAAAAAAAAAAAAAAACCACTCATAGCTGGGTGGTTTGGTTTATGGCTTATAATTAAAATAAAAAAATATCTCCAGAGCCAAGGCCGCTGAAAATGTGGGCAGGCAGTTGCACTCTATTAGCATCATCATCATAAGTTATATTTGCATATAGAAAGAGAATAGTAAATAAATATTTATGTGGCTAAATACCCTGATGGATAGAGATCCAATCAATTAAAATGGATGAAGTAACTTTATTCTCTGATACCTTTGATTTCTTTAGGACTAGATATGGGTCTGATTTATCTGACCCTTGATACTATCTTCATGAACTGAAAATGAAGCCTAAGAAAAATTACAGGAAGAGAGAGAGAAAAAAGTTAATTAACGTATAAATTGTGTAAATCTCAGATGTCAAAACTTGCAGAGTAGCCTTTAAGTGATGAATATAGAAGCCAGTCTTTGTCTCTTTTTGACTTGTGAGCAGAATTTTTGAGTGTCCACTTGAACTAATTTAGATGCCCATGACCTTGTTCACTTTTCATTCAGTTTTCTTTCCTCTCTTTTTCTCCATCACAATCTGTTATGATTGAGTAGTTTGGCAAAACAGAACAATACAACATATTTAGCAAACTTAGAGAGTCAGATATCCTGAATCATCATGCTCTATAATAGAGTTCTATGTGAGTTCTAAGTGAAGATCCTGTTTCCTGTGTCAGGCTCCTCCCCTTCCTGCGGGAGTGCAGAAAGTGTGACTGTTTTTAGCACAACTCTCCTCCTCTTCCTATTTCTCTCACTCCATTCTTAACTTCCTGATGGACTTACTTCATTCTGGACCTATTTCCTGCAAAAAGGCCTTCCACAACTAGCTTACATGAAGTTTCATATCTCAATATGGTATTGATTGAGTCTCTGTAATTTTGCACTATTTACAAATAAACAATATAACGCATTAAGCCTATTATGTTGAAATGTATTATTTGTAAATCAGTAGGACAAAACAGTGTGCAAAAAAATAAATTGAAAAATAAATAAATAAAACTTGTACTAAACTTGTACTAAAATGTGCTTTTTACCATGGACTGTGTAATATAATTGCTTGCATTATATAATTTAATTATTATAACTTCATCTTTAACAGCATTCAGGATGTTTTTAACATTTAGCAGACAGATTACACTTTCACATGTGACTAACAACCTTTTTTCTGTTGATGCTATAGATACTACGGAACCTGCTTCATGGGAGAATACTTTTTTTTAAATTTAATTCTTATGTATATATAATTTCCTAAGAAATTGGACATAACATGGTTGTGACAAAGAAATGACTAAACGTTAGGATAAAACTTAACAGAGTCTGTTTGGCAGTGATGTACTCAGCATAGGAGGAATATGATGGTGGGGGTCCTTTAGAGTGACAGCTGCCCCTGATATTACCTGATTGTATTACGATTTACGCCAAAAAGTGGGGACACAGCTTTGAAACATAAAACAAGCATGAAAAACCACTTCTTTTGATATGAGACATTATTACTTGTTGCTTTTCATAAAACATGTCTTTTCCATCATTAAAAAAAAATCTTATTCATTTTATAGAATATGAATGAGCCCTTCACGCATCTTTAGATGTAGTGAGAAGACAATAGATTTCACACAGTAATGGTAAAATTAACTCGAAGGTAATTGAGGATGATAAATACATTATTAATAAAAATATTTTTATTTTTAAACCTAATAGCATGTACAATTGCTGGACATGTTTTTCCCCATTGTGTTTAAATATCCTCTGTATAGCTTCAAACAGACCAGTAGCCAACTAATATTTGTCTGTGTGAATGAAAATGTTCGTATTAATTGGTTGGTTGAGCATTTTACATGGACTCGTCATGTCTTTTAGCGTGCGGTATTCTATTGCGCATGCGCACAAATTAGCTTTTCCGAAAATGGAACTTTGGATGACATCAACCGTCTCGTGCAACAAACTCCGTTTTCCCGCGCTTTATGAGAGCTAGCCTACTCACAACAGTAATGACAACATTGACAGGTACGCTACAATGCCGGCCGGATATTAACAGTTAGCCTAAATGTTCCTAAATACTGGCGGGGTTGGACAAAGGTAAACATGCGTAAATTAAAACTATAGCCTAGTGTCAGATAGGTTTCAGTTTATCCCCACCCACCCTCTCCTCCCCTCCTAAGGTTGTGTTAAAACGTTCAGCATCAAATAGCTTATAAAAAGCTACAATTCTCTAGCCAAGAGTGAGAGCTTATCTTTTGTTATTGTCAGTAGCTTATTGTTTGATGGATGAAAGTGAATAAAAATGCAGAGCATCTTCTATTAGCCTATCATATATTTACCTACTCATTGTTACCTCAACAAGCATTTCTTGCAATTTATTTCAAATCGAAGCCTACCCCTTATACTTTATTATGACTCTGCTAAATGAACATGATATTGCCTTTGCATCTTTTGTGGCAATGCATTATTTTGTCGGCCACTTACAGTGCTACATATAAGATTTTTAATTAACAACAGTAAAAATCACTGTGACGGTCGGTCTCTTATGGCTCATTGTTTAAGTCTACTATATAGGGAACCAAAACAGCTCATTAGCTAATACAAAAATGTTATTCTTAACACATTTTTGTCATCTGTGTTAAACACACACGCAGTCTCACACGTTCCCTCTGACATGAGTAATTTAATCTGAGCTGAACGTTCGAAATACTGCTGATGGCTCAGATAAGCAACTAAAACACACAGAGACCTTCACACACTAAACTCTCCTGATACACACACAGGCACACGTAGCTGTTTTAATAAGGCCCCTGGTCAGAGTTAGTTAGTTATAAGAGCGATTGAAATGATCTGTGTAACATGCTCAAGGTTTTGAGGGTCTCGGGGTGAAGCATTTTTACGTCATTTGCGGCACAGAGCTCAGGGCCAATGGCAAAGCCCAATGCCACTCTGGCAAACACACACATCCCTCATATCACCCATCTATCTATTTTTCTATCCATTGTGTGAATTAACCTGACTACAATAGGTTGCTTAAACAAAACCAAGAAATGTATAATGGTCAGATCGAATATTCAGTTTTACTAAAAAAAGGGCATTCTTTGAATCTAAAAGGAAGTGTCATTCTTTCAATCTTTGCTGCATACATGATGGACACACAATCCTGCTGTTATAGACCCACATACTTAACACACTTGACATATGTAAGTGTGTGTGTTTGAGAAACGCTCTTTAGAAGTGTGGTGTAGAGAAAGTGTGTGCGGGTGAAGGACAGATAAGAGGTGAGACCACCATGTTCACACACACACACACCCCATGTTGAGATATTTCTTGCACTTCAACGCACAAGCACGCTACAGCAACATTGTTTAGTATATAAACCATTATATACCACGTTAGGGCTAATCATTTTTTATACAAGCTGTCGATTAACTAATTTCACTTCTAACCGAGTGCACTTAAGATGAAAAGTGTGGCCAGTTTGAAAGCAAATACGGTTTATTTTTTCCCTAATTTTCATTCTTAGTCTTTTTTCCCCTTCTTCAATTCATCTTTTGTCCCAAAAAATAATTTTATTCAACTATAGCTGAATAATAGCCATGTTGGTGGAAAGGCCACGAAGGTCAAAGACTACAAAGCCTCTTTTCAATCTCTTCATTTCTCCCCTTTCTCTTTTAAAAAATAAAATCAGGTGCAATGTTGAGGTTTTATGTGAGCTGGAGATGACAACTCCATTGGACGTTCGGGGTTTTGACCTTGCCAGAGTCCTTTTGTTAAGGTTGTTTTGTTGCTTAAGCTGTTGGGACAATATTTTAATGGACAGATCACAGATTAAAAAATATCTATCCAAGACAGTCATTCATCATGTCAGTGAATAGAAACAATGTGTTTAACAATAAGTGAAGTCCAATAATATTTCTTTCAAGCTTTTTGTTCATATTTTCTTAGATTTAGTCTTTGGATGCTTTAGTTGGTGGTGTGTCTTAAATTGATGTTTTTTAAATGGCTAATATGATAATATTTATCATTTTATATGAATATATCATGATCCAAATCTACATATCTATCTGTCTATTTTTTGTGTATGATGATAAATGGCTAATATGATAATATCCATAATTTTATGTAATGACTCAAATATATATATATATATATATATATGTGTGTGTGTGTGTGTATGTAAATATAATTATGACAAAGCATTTCTGTGATATCAAAAATTTGGGGCGTGGCTATTTCTATATTATCTAATTATTCTATCATTTTTTATTTATTATTTATTTTGAATGCATTTTTATTTCAGTTTTACACCACCTTCAGTGTGATTTTTTTTATTTCCACTGGGTTATTTTTTCTGGAAGGGGATCTGTTTTGGCTGACAAAGGGAAGTCAAGAACAGGGAAAGCTTAAGAATTTCAGGCCTTATTGAAACAATTAGCCCTGCTGTCAGATTATTTCTATCAAACGACGACATATGACCTATGTTTTATTTCGGATATTGTTCTGTCACTCACCCTCTGATCTGTGCTACTCAAATGTTTTCCAGAAGTGTATTAATTAACATGCTAATGAGAAATTTAAGCGTGCCCGTCAGCTATTGTATTTTTTGTTAGCAAACACATGTTCCACGTGCCTTTGACAGAGACAGAGAGCGCGAGGGAGCGCGCGCGCACACGAGAGGTCTCCAGCATCTCCGCACGTTGTCTTTCACCTTCTTTATTGATTAAGTAGCACAATGACTGATGGGAAATGCGCCATATGGAGACACTCGTGTGCACGAGTCACAGAATGACAGATTCTTTTGTGCGCGTGAGCGTGTGTGTGCGGCTAGAAATCCAATACCGATTGCTTCGTTAAAAGATATTTAAAAAGTTATTAAATTATTCTGTTAATGGCTTAGCAGGACTAATTGTTCCGTTGTGGAAACATGCTGTTATAAGGCTGCGTGTGTGTTTATACGTGATTAACGGACACCTTGACTGTATCATATTAAAATGTCACATTCTCTTTTGATAATAAATAAATATGATAAATTATAAATGTTCAAATAAAAAAAAAAATCACGGGAGCTATAACTTTACATTTTTCTGACACCATCTCTTAATTTTATTTTGAACAAAATCCTATTACATAGATGAAATATAAATATTTATTGTGATTCTATTTGTATTATTATTTGACTAAACGGCAAATCAATTTATGAAAAGGTAAATTATTTCTCACGATCATTTCAGTGATCCTGTCCTTTATAGCTTTATTGCTGACAGTCTTTGAAATTGGTACCTATTTTTCGGCTTGTATTATTGTTTTTTGTTGACATGTTATTCTTGAAATTATAGATATTTTCTATAGTTTGATAAAGGAAAAATGTACCGCTATTTATTAGTCGAGCACTGTATGTTTCTAATGCTGTAGAAGACATTCAGTTGTTGACTAAACTGATCTCAGTAGGAGAAAAAGTAGGCCCAAAATAGTAGTTCATTTATTTTTTATTTAGTCTATAAATTCCGCGTTTTATAATAGTTTTATTAAGGTTACATTAAGACGTGGAATTGCTATATGCAACTATTGATAATATTTATTACACACGCTCAGAAAAAAGCATGCAGTAGGCCTACATTTTCTAAAGATACAATTTTGCCCCTTTAGTAAATTAAATTTACATATAAGTACCTAAAGTGTAAATATTACTACCTAAATTGGGCATAATTGGTGACAGCTTTTGTTTTTCTTACAATAAAAATCAGCTATATGCATATCAACAACGAAAATAGGTCGGACGATATGAAAGCAAAATTCTAATTTAATTCTATGAATACAATTCTCGAAGCAATCGTTTGTAAACTGTTGTCTCCTCCCATCCTCAGTACCTGTTGCAGATAGGCGCTTCTTCCTGTCGCTCATTGACTGTTTTGTGTGTGTGTGTGTGTGAATATGAGGGCATGTCTACTGTGTGAACGCACGAGGCCAGACACTGAAGAGCTGCTGTCCTCGCACACATCACGCGGGTATTTACCGGGGGAACTCTCACGCACTGAATCGGCAAGATCGCGCGGTGTCGCGGCTCTGGTGATTAAATTCCTCGCGCAGAGTTTAGCAGCACTGAAGCACCGCGGAGGAGCAGAGAGTCACTGACAGGTAACAGTTGCCTTTCACGTCAACATCGTTTCAGTCATTTGGACCTATTTGCATTTCAACCAGAGAATAGGTATTCTATTAATAAACTTTTCATTTTATACTACCGCGTATTCAGATTCTGTGTTTGAAAGGCTATATTTAACAAAATAATACAAATAGGCACATGGTAGTATTAGCTCTTAAATGGCAACGCTGTAATATTTTCTCGTTTACTTAATGTAAGGGGATTTTATATGCAATTATTGTGGAAAAATTAAATGTATAAAACAACAAAAATGCAATGCTGAAATATTAACTAGCCATGTTTTTTCACCTTGAAATTATTAATGGCACTTATATTTGTCAGTGGCAGAAATGTTTTTGAAAGACTACACACTGGGGAAAAAGACTTAATTTCACAGATAAATATGAAACGTTAAGTGATTTTTGAACTAGAAAGACTTCTTGTAAAAAATAGGTAATGTTTACACTATATATGTGAATATATCTAATGGATGGGATCATTTAAAGGCCTTTTTATAGAATAGTTTTCATATCGTGTTCCACTTTTTTTAAAGGTTGCATCTTGCGTCAGTAAGGGTTTTATTATTTGGTCGATCAATATAGGCTATTTTAAAAATCTCTTTTCATTTGTATTATTGTTTCTAGCACCTCCAATTTTATCGTGTTTGTTTTTTTAAACAACCCAGAAAATAATCTATAATAGCAAGAATCATATACAACGTGTTAGCTGAAGCACTGAAGAGCTGCTGATTTAGGAGTGTGTGTTAATATGTTTGTGCGCAGGCGCTCGGCGCGGCGGAATGGACTACAGTTATGATACAGACCTGGAAGAGTTGTGTCCGGTGTGTGGGGATAAAGTTTCTGGCTATCATTATGGTTTACTAACCTGCGAGAGCTGCAAGGTATAACATTTTCAGTAACCTAAATTCTGTCTAACGTGTAGACTTTAAACTAAATGACCAGGTTTGAAGTATAAAATCTTGTTTAATTAATCAAGTTTAATCTAAATTCTTAATATATTTATTGTGAATAATTTAATAGGCATATGACTGAATCAGTCTGGCTACTATAGCAAAAGTAGACTGTTTTTAATCAAGCAGAAACGGCTGACAAATGCACATTAGGCTATAAAGGGCTAGACGTTTTTTGTTGATATTTTAGTTATTAAATCATATTTCGTTGTTATAGTCACTGTGAACTAATCATGTAGCCAATTTCTTTATTTTAAAATCACTTTGATAATTTATCTATAAATAAACAATTCTGTATAATTATTTATGTGTGATTGTAAATAGCCTGCTTTTCTTCTTTGTTGTCGAACGGTAATATTATTTTCTCCCTTTATTTTAAAGGGTTTCTTTAAGAGGACCGTACAAAATAACAAACGGTACACATGTGCAGAGAGTCAGGACTGTAAGATCGATAAAACCCAGAGGAAACGGTGTCCGTTCTGCCGCTTCCAGAAATGTCTGAACGTCGGGATGCGTCTGGAAGGTGAGCTACATATATCTCATATTCAAGTATAGAAAACTGCACAAATCTGAAATTCATAAAGCATATTTGGAGATTATATAATAATCAATTATTTATATTATTGCAACTGGAAATATTTCTTTAAAATGACATTTTCTGTTTTTATTATAGTTTTTTTTACTAATATCCTTGTACTTTTTTTTTCTCACTATTATATGAATGTATATAGATAAAGACAACCTTGTGACAGGACCTGTGTATTTCCTAATCGAAAAATTGGCTAAAAACTATTAGCCTAAATCATATTCTGTAAGGCTGGTTAAAAAGAAGAAGAAAAAAACCGAATAAGAATTCAGATTGAATTGCAGCCGGTTGATTAGTTTTTGTAAATGTATAATTAGAGAAAAAATAGAAGAAAGAATAAACAGTGAAGAAAAACAAATCGCCGTTCTTGTTGCAAGGTCGCTGTTATCTGCAGGCACCTTTGCCTCACCGGCTGCGCGCGCTTCGCTTCTGGATCAAGGTTAAGTATTCATTTAAACACAGCTCTATTTTTAATCAGTCGGGCTATAAAGGTATTTTTAACTAGTTCGTGAGTTAATAGAAGGACAAATTTTAGAGAAACGACCGAGAAGCATAACACGATTCTTTTATTCTAAAAACAAGCATTCCAGTCAGAACCAAAACGATTCTGCTACATGCATTAGAATAAACTTTTTAACTTCCACAAATATCTTTTAATCATTTATTTCATTTTAGAAAATTCTGTTAACTACTGATCTATCTATGATATGATATATCTATGCATATTTAAATATATAAAATACAGAATGTGTAGCATACAGTTTTTATAACTTTTATTTAGACTGATTCTAATATTTAAATATAAAATACTTCTGTAATATGTATTGTAATATGGCTTTGTTTGTGCTCACAGCTGTCCGTGCCGATAGGATGCGAGGGGGGCGCAATAAATTTGGCCCCATGTACAAACGAGACCGGGCGTTAAAGCAGCAGAAGAAAGCTCTCATCCGGGCAAGCGGCTTAAAGATGGAAACCACGCCCCCTTTGATGTCATCCCCTCAGTCTGACTACAACTTCAGCACTGCTCTGTGCACCCCGGCTCCGAAAAACACCCACCTAAACATCGGCACCTCAGTGGCCCCTACAGATTATGAACGCAACCTCTATGCATCCAGCTCTCTGAGTTTATCCGTCCCCATCCCGGCCCACACCCCTCTGCCGACACAGTACCCGTCGTATCCCACCCTGGCCAGCCGTGCCATTAAATCTGAATACCCCGACCACTACACAAACTCCGAGCACTACACCAGCGCCAGCTCCCCAGAATCCGTTCTAGGCTACACATACGTCGAACAGACGCGGGCGTCGAGCAGCCCTCCACTCGCCCCGCCAACCTTAACCGTCCCACCGCTGGTTCTGGAGTTTGTTCGCTGTGAGCAAGATGAGCTGCAGGTGCAAAGCAAGATAAGCGCTCACCTGGCCCACCTGCAGCAGGAACAGAACTCTCAGGGGAACACGCCAGCCAATCAGGAACAGAACACACGTCTCGCTACCAAACAGGAGCGGCTCAGCACCTTCGGCCTGATGTGCCACATGGCCGATCAGACACTCTTCTCTATAGTGGAGTGGGCTCGGAGCTGCATCTTCTTTAAGGAGCTTAAGGTAAGTGTGAACACGAGCGAAACCGAATTAAAGGGATATCTCATCAAAACATGATAATTCTGTCATCATTTACTCCCCCTCATGTTGTTCCAACCCGTTGAGTTGACGGTAGCCATTGACTTCTATAGTATGGAGGAAAATACTATGATGTCAATGGCTGCCGTCGACTGTTACCAAAATTCTACCAGAGTTCAGGAGAAGAAATACATTTATAAAGGTTTGGAAAAACTTGGGGGATGGGGAAATGATAACAGAATTAGCATTTTTGGTGAATTGTCCTTTTATTTATTTATTTATTTATTTTTTTATTGCCTTGCATCATATTTGCTAAACAAAATGCAATGCTGGTTTCCTAATAATTTTGGAATGCTGATTCAAAAAATGTAGTCTGTTTTGCTCAAGCACATCACAGTATCTCACAATATGTGATGCGTTTTGTTTTTTTCATTTTGCTTTTAACAAGCAATTGTAAGGTAAAACTATTTTGTGTTATCCCTTAATTTACCAGAAAAACTGCCACAAAGATTCCTATCTTCCTTTAAGCCTGGTTACAGCTTTTTTTTTTCAATTTTCAGCCCATTTTTTGCATGTGTGAATGGTTTTGAAGACATTACTCTATGCCTAATCTTGATTTTAAGCTTAGAGTTATACCCAGGCCAGCGACCAAGCCATTTGGTGACATAAAATCACAGATTTTATGTCCCAAATTTGCCACAAATAACAGATTTTCTGAGGGTAAAAAAGTTGATTTATATATTTGTGTTCATGTGAATTAAATTATACATTTTTAATACTTCCTTTTGTCATTTGACAAAGCTGATACATATATATATACATATATATATATATATATATATATATATAATTTAAACTTTTTCATTTTTACTTTGTAAAAAAATAAAAATACTTTTATTAATACTTATTAATCCCTTTAAACATGAATACACACACACAATGTTTACATGAACAGAGTGGGTGTGGTTGGCATGATGAAATGATGCTGACATGGATGAACAGGGAGAGAGAGTGTGTGTGTGTGTTTCCAGATGAACAGTCCTGGCCTGCTGTGTTTGCTCTGGCTCACTGTCACGTTTATAATAGCTGTAGCATGCGGACAGTGATGTCTGATGTGATTCAATCAACAGGTGTATTTGAGAAAATGATCATAGCTGTCTGGTCATTTTATGAGGTTAGCATAAATGACACAAATAGCAGGAAACGCTGCATTTTAACAATGGTTTGAGCTGGTGTTGATGTGAAAGTCTGAACATAGTAGATTGAACAAAGATAGTAATCACTATAGGGCATGTTTTGTGCACATTTATGTCAAGAGTGGGGTTAATAAGATTTATTAATATAAGACTCTTAAGATCACCAAGGCTGGAGGTATTTGAACAAAAATACAGTATTGTGAGATATTATAATTTTAAATAACTGTTTATTATTTGAATTTATTTTAAAATGTAATTTATTTCTGGGATGCAAAGCTGACTTTTAAGTATTACTCCAGTCTACAGAGTCACATGATCCTTCAAAAATCATTCGATTTTGACAATTTGCTGCTCAAGAAACATTTCTTATTATTATCAATGTCAAACAGTTGTGCTGCTTAATATATAAATATATGTATATATATGTGTGTATATATGTGTATATATTAGGGCCGGGACTTTAACTCATTCATTTAGATTAATTAATTACACGAAAAAAAGGCCTTACATATTTTAACGCCTTTTAATCGCATTTATTTTTGCACTGCGGAATGCTTCTCAGTGGATGAGTTTCAGCGGACCGATTATACTGGAGCACCAACTAGCGTTTCTAATGCTCTGAATGCAGTGACGTCAGGTATATAACACGATACATCCTACCTTATCAGATTTTGCTACCTCCTATGAAAAAATAGGTAGTACAATTTGATATCAGAAAATGCTACCTGTTTTATTAATGTCTACACCTCAAACAAACCTTAACCTACCCTTACTGTTAATGCAAATATAGTAATTATGAATGCAATATTAATGTGCACATGCGCGGTAAACACATACACATACGTCAGGTACCTACGTCACGTATGTACCTGACGTCACCGCGCTACAGTCTGCAGCGAGGAGTACTTGGGGCAATATTTTGGGTGAGCAAGCAGCCTGTGGTAAGATGGCCGCCATATACGGACGTTCGACTCTGTTGGCCAGCAACGCAGCGAGACATCTAGTCATTCTATATGTACCTATGTCTGAATGTACTTGAAAGTAGGGATGATTTCACATTGAGCCGTATATACATACACAGCCTTTGTTTTGCGCAGCTCGTCAGTGAACAACGGCTGTGTGTAGTATATACGGCTCAATGTGAAATCACGCACCAGATGGCATTATTGTGTTTTACTTAGAAAAAAGGTCTACCTACCTATAGGGTTCCTGAATTTCTAAAATGTAGGCTACTATATTTCTAAATATCCTATTGCTACACTTAATGGTAATATTGGCCTGTTAGACTTAGTTGAGCAAAAATAAACAATATTTTGTTGCTTAAGCTTATGTATTCAGTCATTATTCAATGGTATACTAAAAATCCAT
>JAUYWG010000059.1:3178819-3191846 GCA_034779775.1 Enteromius afrohamiltoni
CATACAAATATACTATGTAAAGAAAAACCTTTATTTTGGATGCGATTAATCGCGATTAATCATTTGACAGCACTAATAATTTTACTTTCACATTTAATTTCTCTCTGCTCCACAGGTAGGAGATCAGATGAAGTTGCTGCATAACTGCTGGAGTGAGCTGCTCGTGCTGGATTACATCGCCAGACAGTTGAATCATGGGAAAGAGGACAGTGTGCTTCTCATTACTGGACAGGAGGTAACACACACACACACACACACAGATCAGACACAATATAGGCACGCATATACACTTGATGTGTTGATTTCATGTAGTATGTGTCTATGTGTGTGTCAGGTTGAGCTTGCGTCTTTACTGGCCCAGGCAGGGGTCACTCTGAGCGGGATGATACAGAGGGGTCAGGAGCTGGTGCACCGTCTACAGGAGCTGCAGCTGGACCGCAGAGAAACCGTCTGTCTCAAATACCTCATCCTCTTTAACCCTGGTGAGAATATTAACTTAAACCTCAGTTACCTTTTCAAACAGAGAGAATTTAAGAGATTTTTGGGGGTTTAGAGTTTTTGGATAAACCTGAAGAGTTAACATGATTATTAAACTTGGGGAAAAATACTGGGAGATATAATAATCTATACATATAATATTAGTTTGTTTGTTTTTTTATACATAATTTAGTTTTGTCTGATCTTTTTTCTTTTTAATAAGTGTTACTATACTTTCAGTCATGAGCTTTAATGTGATTGGCTGATCTCTTTACATGTAAACTATCAGGTTTGCTTGCACGGGTATAGGCTATAGGTTAATTTGTAAATATTAATTAAAAGATCTACTTTCTAATTGAATATATTTAAAAAAAAAAAAAAATATATGTACGAATTTTCAGCATGATTACTTCAGTCTTCAGTGTCACAACATTATTAATGTCTTTACATTCACTTTTTCTCAGTTTAATGTGTTCTTAATTAGCTACTAAAAAACGACTGACCCTCAAAACCTTTGAACTTTGTAAACCAGAACAATTTTCGCTTAAATTTTACAGTATATATTTTTCACAGTAAATTGTAAAACTTTTTTTTGTTTGTTTCAGAAGACCAAAAGAGTGTCACTTGATTTAATTCAAATCGCCTAAATGCCTTAAAATCTCGTCTTAAATTTTGATTGGCTGACGGAATGATAATATTTCCCTTAATAAGTTCCTCTAAAGTGTTTTGATGAGTTTTAGTTCTAATTCCAGAGGCCAAAACGACTTCTCATTAATGAGGAAGAGGTGTGAAATTTTCTCTCTCTCTCTCTGTCTGTCTCTCTCCGTTCAGCAATACTGATGTTTTAATAGTTTCATATAAAAGACATTTTCATAGGCTCGGCGTCAGCGCCTGTCACCCCGTCCCCCGCGTTTTATTGAGCATATCTATATTTCCTACGCCGGGGTTTGACCGAGGCTAATTAACTTCTCAAAAGATGAATATTGCATTGATTTCGAGCCTCGCTAACGAGGACGCGCGTGTATCGCGCTATTTGTAGTGAGTGGCAGCGTGCTTTGTGTGGCGCGGGGTAACTGGGTAATGGGCTTAATTAAAATGAAAGGCTGCTGAATCGCTCCAGTTGACAAAGGCAGGGAGCCGGAGCCAGTATCTGCTCGCAGACACACACACGCCATCTATAGCGAGACTCCGGCTCAAAAGAAGTTTAATGGATTGACCCCACGCCGCCGCGGCCCTCTCTTTCTCAGCTTCAGGAGAAAATGCTCCTTTATTGTTCGCGTTCGCTTAAGTGAGAGCAATTTAGCACCGACAAAAGCTGCTTTTCATAATAAGAGTGCCTGAGGGTTGTGTGTGTGCCTGTGTGTTTGTGTGCGTTCAGAAAGTGCTTGAAAACCCATTTTCCACTCAGGCGGTCATTACTGAGACTGTTGGTGCATCTCTGTGTTATTTTAGTACTATTGATAGCTTTTTTGTTTATATTTTGAATTAGATTTTATATTTCAGTTTTCTGTTTTCACTTTAGTTTTAGTTCAAATTTTGATGATGATGTTGTTTTTTGACGTACGATTCGTTTTTATTTAGTTTTGTTTAAATGTAGTTTTAGTTATTTTTCTTTAAACTCAAAGAGACAACTAGCTAAAATTAGATAAACATTATCAATAGCCAGCCTATACAGACATAAAAATAAATATTTTATTTATGAATCATTTATGAATCATTTTGCATTATTTTAAACCTAATTAAAACTAAATTAACATCATAATGCGTTAACATAAGAATGCGTTGACGGCATAAATTATTTTTTGTTGTTAATTACGTCAATTTTTTTAACGCATTTCACACGTGCGCAGTGTGACAAATAATTTGTCAGGAAAGTGGGACAACAATTACCTCGGAGTAACTGCACATTGCATCAGTGACACGTGGGAACTGAAGTCTTTTACGCTGGCTGTATTAAAAACTGAGGAGCGTCATTTTGCGGAGGCTTGTAAACAGTTCCTGTCTGTTGCGCGTAAGTGGTGGCAAAACGACAACCATTGGAACTGACATGTACGCGACATGGTTGCCGCAATTCCACGCTATGAACACATGAACCGTGTCGCTCACATGCTGCAGAGAAGTGTCACAGTGAGTCTTGCTGACAGCGGCTTAGTAAAATCTTTGGTCAAGGCGGTGCGGCAGAAGCGTCAGCGCGATAGTTTTGGTGCCGAGTTTATTTTTGCTGCACCGCTTATGCTGAATTAAAGTGACAGTGCGTTGTTCTTGATCTAAATTTTGGTGTAGTTGCAAATAGTGATTAATCCTGATTAATCCACTGAAAATCCTGATTCATTTGATTCAAAATTTTAATCATTTGACAGCCCTAATTTTTCTATATTATTTTATTATTCTCTAATCCGTTTCAGCTTATTTTATGTTTCTATATAGTATTTCTTTGTAATTGTATTGTTTTTTTTTTTTATATCAAGTTTAGTTATTTCATCTCAGTTTAAACTCACTGAAAATAACAATGTTGCCTTGGCAACTAGCTGAAATAAAGTAATTTTTTGTATTTCATAAAATTTCAGTTTATCTATATTTTTGTATATGTTTAGATTATAAGCAATGTAAAAGTTTTGACAGTTTTATTTTTAGGTAACACAGTTAACCCTGCTGCCCTTCTCTCTCTAACTGCAGATGTGAAGCTGTTGGAAAACCAGCCTTACGTGGAGAGTGTGTTCGAGCAGGTAAACGCAGCGCTGTTGGAGTACACACTGTGTGTGTATCCGCAATTTCCGGACAGGTTTAGCCAGATTCTTCTACGCCTTCCCGAGCTCAGAGCACTCAGCACACAAGCTGAAGACTACCTGTGCTACAAACACCTGAGCGGAGAGGTGCCGTGCAACAACCTCCTCATAGAAATGCTGCATGCGAAGAGAACCTGCATCTGACACACACACACACACACACACACACACACATACATTTAAAGGCCCGATTCCTTTGCAGATGACACTGTTATTGACTAGATGTTTTGCAGCAGTCGTCTTTCGCACACAGAAAACCTCATCAACCATGCCACTGTGTTTCTAAAAGGAAAGAGGGGAGATGTCAGTGTTATTGACTGTATGCTACAGAGTGTTGCGGTTATGTATTTTTGTAGGCCAAACAAGAAATCGGCATCACCCTGGTTACTTTTACAAAAAACAATACAATTTTTCAATTGGTTTTGGCAGAAAATATATAGCTCTGCGATTCTTACACCCTTCACAAAAAAACACCTGAAGCCTAAATACAAGCTAAAAGTACTCTATACACAAGTATGACTTCAGCTCTTATTTGAACATTTTTTAGAATACTTTGCAAGAGTGCAATTACAAACACAGCGAGGCTGTGAAAGTAACTAGTGAGTAGATGACTTAACTTGTTTGATGTGATGACCTTGAATGTCCTCAACAGTCTCTCTAGTCTCATTTAGCCAGTAGTTAGCCGAAAGAGTCAATCAAAAATGTTATTTTATGCTATAGAATAAAACATGAAAATATATTGAGCTTGTGTTTGATACAGACTTTATCCAAAAACCCATGGAGCTGAAAGTGCTACACAAAATGATTTTCAAGATTTGGCTTGCAAAAATACGTCAACCTTTTGGGAATCTACTTTAAAAAAGCAACGGATTGTGCCTTCCCTCTCAACACACACACACACACACACACACACACCAAGAAGCACTTATTCTTTTTCTTTTTCTTTTTTTTTTTTTATCAGTAAAAGATAAGGTTAGGCACAGTCACAGCCAAGAACCGCCCACTTAGACAAGAAGCAGCAACATGTATATCAAGATGAATTAAGTATTTCAATAAATACAAATTAAAGCACAAATGAAATAAGCTGAAATCGAATGATTTCCTCAAGAGTGGCCAGTAAACGAGCTAAACCACCTTCATTAACATTCCCTTTTAAAGACGGAAAGCGAGAGGGAGAAAGAAAGAAGGCCTCATTCAACACAAAGCACACCCATAATAGCTCTGCCATAAAACCTAGTGAGCTGCCATCATATGAAATGCAACGCTAGGTTTCTGAACAGAGCTGTATTTATCAGACACACCAGAAGACTATGTTTAAAAAGAGTCGAGAGTGTGTGCATATGCTGAGGAAAGGGGAGGTAAATTAGGACTTGCAATTCTGCCTTAACACTAACACTGTTGATCCTGTGAAGCGAGAGTCTATGGGCATAAATAATTATTCAGACGTGTTTGTGTCTCTGTGCATTCTAATGTGTGAGTGTGTAAGCGTGTGTGTGTGTGCGTGTGCGACTGTTATGAAGCGTCATCTCGATATTAAGCCCCTCTCAAGCTTAGGCCAAGCTGATTATGATATCTCAGCATGTTTCATTTTTGAATAGTGGAGTGTCTGATCAGTCAAGTTCTCTTTCATGTAACATGTTTGTGTTAATGACATTTGTTATGAATGTGCTTAACTGTATTGTTTCAAATGAATAAATACAAATTATTTAAATCAGCAGAATTTAGTTTCCCAGGGCGTGGGTTTGTTTTTTGACATTGGTGAGGACATTTCATTATTTGATACTCGAAAGAGAAGAATATAGGAAAATGAAAATCAATTTGTTTCCTGCTAGCTAAATTTCACATACATCAACACAAATCTGGCTCTAAACCTGTCTTTATTTAAATGAAATAAACAAATAAACAAGTGCATGGAAACTATCCAAAGTTCTGCAATCAAAGTGCATCGCTTCTATTTGTGTATTTTCTCTTTATTTCTTTTCCTTTCATTGTTTGTTGTATTCGTTATATTACTGCATACTGCCTTATAGTGTAGTTCACCCAAAAATGAAAATTCTGTAATCATTTATTCGCCCTTAAGTAGTTCCAAACCTGTACGATGTTTTTTTTCTTCCATAGTACTTTTTTTTCCTACCGTGGAAGTCAATGGTGACCCAAAACAGACTGGTTACAAACTTTCTTTCAAATATCTGTGTTCCAGTTTTGTACCGTTTGATTAAAAAGAAATCAGCACATGCTCTGAGGTCCCGATCTAAATCACATGATTTGCATTCAGCAAAATTCGCAAACCCTTTGGGGTGTGGATTGCGAATGATTCAATTTGTGAAATGATTCCCAAATCGTTCTGATAAGAATCAAAAGATTCGCAAACCTGCTCTGAAGTTCCGATCTAAATCAGATGATTCGCAATATGCAAAGTTTAGATCTAAATCCCTGAGTCCCAATTTGAATGAAATGATTTGTGAACACAACGAGAGCCAATCTGGGCTGCGTTTCCTGAAAGGATTGTAAGAAGTACATCGTAGAGTCATTAAAACATCAAAGAAGCTATGATCAACTTTAGCTTACGATGCTTTTGGGAAACTCAACCCTGAAAGATTTCTGATCTGACATGAAAGATTTGCAAAACCCAATGGATTTGTGATTTAAATCAGATTTGCAAACTATCACTTATATTATAATCATAATATATTTCTATAAAATCTGACTGCAGTTTAAAGCGACTGTATGTAGTTTTGTATGTAGGCAATTTTTTGCCACAAGAGATAACCACGTAAAACATAAAATAATGTACAAATCATTCCTTTTCAGGAAACTTTTAAATATGCCAAAATAAATATATAAATCAATTTCTCATTTCATTTAAAAGAAAAGAAAAATAGTAAAAAGAAATATCAAATGCACCGTATTTCTAAAATTACAAAAAATTAAAAAAATTAATTGAATGAAAAATAATCAGGAGGAAAACAATAAAACAAAATAATTTTCCTGAAATGTGAATATATATAAATAAATAAAACAAGAATAAATATCAAGCCACTTCTCTCTATGCCTTGACAGATTCCATTGCATTTAAATGTAAATAATATTAAGTAAAATATTTTATTGAGCAAAGAAATGTGAATAAACATCCATCCATACAATATTGCATTTTTTCTCTTTATACTGCACTACAATTTAACACAGAGCCTTTGCGAGGAGCAGAAGAAAATCGAGAAAAGGGGGGGAGCGGGAGAGCACAGCTGGGTCTTTTGAAAGTGCAAAATTAAAATGGAAAAAAAAATCATTTTTCTTTTCACAGATCTTCAAAGAGCTGTGCGTGTTTGTGTGTGTGTGTGCATGGTTGTGTATTTGCGTGAGTGTGTGAGAGGGTTCAGTGCTGCACCTGAGAGCCGGAGTGAAAGTCAGGACACAATTAACGTGAGAGCTTCTGGTTTAGTGCCAGGGCAGCGTGTGTCTGTGTGAGAGAGTGGACGTGGGAACAGGTGTGTGAGTGGCTGATGTGTTAGAGAGCCATAAAATGGGTCTTTTCAGTCAGTGTGTGGATGTTTGAGTGTGTATGTATGTTTGAGGGAAGGTGTGTGCAAACATGACACACTTAAGGGCCTCTTCAGCTCCATTAATTGGTCATTTGACATGAAAGACCTCATACCACCTTTTTCACAAGGATGCTTTCCTGAAAACCCAAAAACCTTCACCCTCAGAAAGGACACACACACATACACACAAACAGCTCGATACCTCTGCTTAATCCTCCTGTATATCACCTTTAATAGATAGTTCTTTTTTGTTGTAAGAACCAATGATGTCACATCCTGTGACCTAGGCTGGAAGTGATGTCAGAAATGCTTATCCATATGCCCCTGCACAGAAAAGTATGTCTGTCTCTGTTTGAACGTTCAAGTTATGTATCGATCCCCATGTTGTTCCAAATGCTGCTACAGTGATACTAATATGGATAAGTCAATAATTATATGTGCATTGTGGCTGATAAATGATATATTGCTGATGTATATTATTAGATATTATAATAATATGTCTATATTATTTTTTTGCTTAAACATTTTAATGCAGAGTGCCAAAAGCCATGAGCCTAGAATAAATGTTGCATTATCCAAATATATTAAAAAAAGATATGAACAAAAACAATATATAAATTAATAGCAATTTTTATTAATAGTCTGAATTAGTTTTTTATATTTAAATTTCAGTCCTTTTATTGTTTTTTGTTAATAATATTGTTTTTTAGGGATTTTTATTCATTTTTGTTAGAATTTTAGTTTTAGCCATTTTAGTAAAAATAGAAGCTATCTACTAAAGTATTCTTTATATATATATATATATATATATATGTGTATATTTATATATATAATTAAAATTTGTAAGTATTTTATTTTAATACTTCCTTGGAAACTAACTCTATATATACTGTTTTTTTTACATAAAAAAACAAAAACAAAACAATTTGAAAAAAATAAACAATAAAAATAATATTAAATGATAAAAATTTTCATTGACATTTGTTTTTATATATTTTATACCTCTTATGAAATTGTATGCCCTAATCTCAGCTCTAAATTAATTTAAAATAAAAACTAAAGGCTAAAATCTATCATTTTAAATGCAACAAGTAAAGTTAGGCCTCATATCATTATATTGTACACTATAGAATAAAAAATATTCATCTTGATATTTTTTGGCTAAAAGTTACATTTGACAGTGTTATAAATACCAGTTTTTAAAGATTAATTTTGAGTGTTACAATACAAAATACAAAAATGGGAGAAATGATCATGTATAATTTAATATCCAAAATTCACATTACAAGAATCTCAAATATAGGCATATAGGCCTATCAATATGACGCCCATATTCTTTGATGACAGTCAGATAATGAGACAGCTGTGATCTGAGATGCTTGTCAGATTTTGCTCAAAGACAGACTGTAAATTCAAATACACCAGGATTCATGTGACAGATGTGTGTGTGTCAGCATTAACCTTGTGTGTATTCAGCTATCTGATCAGAGAGTGCCCACCTGCGCTTGTCCTAAGTTACATCAAAAACTTAATGACCTTGTCCGCTCCGTGCCACCTGCCTGGCACAGGTTACCATGACAACTGTTTGCGTCTGATCAAACTGTTTGATACCGGATCATTTGAGCTCTTCCCTTCAGTTTCGGTCTTTGTTTCTGTCAAACCGGCACACACACACATTTGAAGAACACCTCCAGGATCCTAGTGAAAGCTGTGGCTTATAGATTTGTTTGGGTTAGGATTTGGGTTTAGCTCTGGTTTCTATGGTCCTTAACCAATCAGTGTTTTGTTACCTATGCTGTGATTACGTTACAGGGATGTCATATGATCAGATTACCCATCATCCTCGTGGAAACAGAGAGATCAGAATGACCCAGGACAGCTCAACAACTTAATAACCGCTTTCACAGTGTCAGTAAACACATGCCATTTAGTTCAGTTCAGTTTATTTATATAGCACATTTGAAAAACAACCATGGTTGACCAAAGTGCTTCACAACGTCAAAAGAGAAGGTCACATTTAATTTACTTAAAATCAAAACCTAAAAGCAAACCGACCTAAACCAAAACACTGCTAGGCAATTTCATGTGTGAATTGCAAATGTGGGCATATAAATCTCGGCTGAACCCGATTTAATGCATTAGCTCATTTCAAAATGTGCAAGAACGCATTTTGTAAGCATGTTACACCATATAGGTCTGCTGTGTTTTGTTCTACAGTATTTAGTCTCTTGTAAACCAACCACTGTAAAAAAAATATATTTTATCGGTAAAAAACTATAAATGCTACCCTAAAAAAAAAAGAAATTTTGATGTTTTTTTCTGTGAAATGTTTGTTAGGGTTGTATGTTACATGTAATGTTGCTAAATGAATGTTTATTGCATACTTCAGTTGAAATTAGTGTTTGTGTGAATGACACTGAGCACCTTCTATATATGTTCATTTTTAAAGATGCTTGTGATGGGCTTTGGTTCATCCTGACTTTCTCCTCACTATCTGCATTTGGTGCTTATCAATGTATTCCAAAACCTTTAACAGGTTGCTATGTTAACATTATATCTTTATTCATCTATCATTAAATAAATTACGGTATTGCTGCTAGCGTATTTTTTACGGTCGGATTCTGGCAACCACAGCTGCCTGTTTTTTTTTAACGAAAATTTGACAGAATTTGTAGTTAAAAAGAGCTAAACCAGAGACATAGTTGTAGCTAAACCTATCTGATAAATAAAACGTTGCTCCAGAAACATTTTTTTTTTACAGTATTTAGAAGGATAACTATAACTAGCCTCCTTGATATTTGACGTCTGCAACAGTTGCAAAACGTCTTTTTTAAAATGTTTGCTCATCTGCAAGACATCTTTGATACTTCTATTAGATGTCTCTAAGATGTTTATGATTTCGAATGTAAGAATGGCATTGTTTAGGTATTAACGGCAACACCATAACATTCTGTTTATTAGCCTATAAACGGTTATTGGCTGCCAGTGTTTTTATCTGATAAAAAATAGTTCTGAATGTAATTCCAAGACATTGTTCACATGTGCTGTTATTGTTATAATTGAGCTACTCTATTCTTGTGGAATTAGAATGATTTTAAAACTTTATCTTTATGGACATAAAACAAGTTAAGTGGGCTACTTGTGATTTTTATAAAGCTTTTTTTTTTTTTTAAATGCGGTTATAGATGTCTGAGAAGAATAAATTCTTTAAATTCTTTCTAAACAATGACTGTATGGGAGAACAGATAAAAGAACGGTTGAATAGACGTGTTACTAGAGGTGTAGCTCTTGAGTGTGTGGTGGCATACAGACAAACACATCAGTTTATTTGTAATACCAAAATGGTGTTTAATGACTAAGCCTGGCAAAGCTGATATTAGTTAAACTGATAAAATATATACGTTGAAACAAACTGTTTTTTATATATGTATAATTGTTTTTTTAAATGTAGGTATAGGATGAGTCGAGTGTTTTAAATCTGTCGAAGTACACAAGCTTTTTCTGCTATCTGCCTGAACTGACGAGGCCAGAAGGAGAGCACAATGTTCCTAACACTGCTTTCATTGTCTGAAGACACTTTATTAAATCTGTGTGTGTGTGTGTGTAGTTTGTCCAACACATCCTGTGGATCTTTGTGGGAGAGACACTTATCACATCCGTGAAGAAGAAAAGTCTTCCTCTTCTGTGTGTTGTGTGAAGAATCGTTTGTGTGTTTATGAAGTGCATAACATGCGCATTAATGAGAATACGTGTTTATTTCATTGTAAAATACATATTTGTGATTATACTGCAATAGAAATATACATAGACGATATTTGATTAAGTGTGTTTTTTTGTTTGATGTGTGTGTATTTCATGTTATGCCAGGAGGACGGGTCAGAGAGAGGTTAGACTTTGTTTACCCATCATCCCTTTCTATAAATCTCCCATACGGACACACACACACACACACACACACAAACTAACATGCAAGTGTTTTCTCATGAAGAGTAGTTTCCTGTGTTGTTTAATGATTTGACTCTTACATCTGTCCAGAACTGCTCATTATTTCTGATTTACTGTAGAAAAAGAGAAGGAAATAGAGAAGGTTATCCAGAAATGTATGCACTGCGAGTGTGCTCTTGTATCAGCCTCAGTACTCAAGGGGGCGATAGAGTTACTGTCAAATGTTTGCGCCAGTAAATAGAAGCTGTGATGATGCATTTTTATAGGAAACTGAAGTTAGCATCACCCTGGTTCCCATGACAAGAACCCAGTAGGATTTTATTTTATTATTTTCAAATAACATTTATTAATTATTTATTGAACTGCTTCAAAATAACGTTAAAAAAAACTGCCAAATAACTCAGAAATGAAAATTCCTGAAAATGTCATCCAGTTGAATATATTTTATACAGCTGATAAAAACATTGAATAATCCACACAACACAAATCCTTCAACATCTTGAGAAAAAAAAAGTTCAAATGCTATAATGATGGATTTATTTCTTACAAATACCTATACTCACATAGCTTTTCCATTCATAAGATGTTAACTGATGGACTGGATCTTTTATTATCTGTAATTGCATGATTACAATGCCAATAATACTTTTTTAATGTGATAAAAATATACCTTATCTTATAGAATGCACATTAATGCACAGAGCCTTTAGCAGAGCTCTATATAATAGGGAGGAAGCTCCGCGGGAGATAGCACACCTTACACCTGTGTGTGCGCGCGCTCTGAATCCTCCCACTGAATACTGTCTCCATGACAACCATGTAAAAGTATGTCCTTACTGACCAGATCTGACACACACACACACACACACACATGCATTCACACATTTTTTTCCGAGCACTAAAAATGCAAAACATGATTATGATTCAAAGTATCCTTTCAAACGGAATCGGAATAAAAACGAGAATGTGCGGTGAAAGCAAATAATGAAAGGAAAGCTGTCATCTTTTTTTTCTCAATCTCTCTCTCACACACACAAACGGATGCAGGCAGTGTTTGCTGGACTATTTGAGCTAGTCTTTGTTTCGTTTCGTTTGGAGTGGATGAGAAGAGCGTGTTTATATTGATGGAGTGCTTATTTCTCTTTGTGTTCAATTCTTTTACAAAGAGGAGTATTTCAGCGCGCGCACTGAGAGAAGTTTCATCTAATGGCTGGAGAAATGACTATAGACTGCAAGTCATGCGATGTACTGCAATGCAGGCCTATAAATTCAAACTGTTTGTAACAACGTTGTGTACATCAACGTTCAGGAAAGAGTAAGATGATAAAATTGACAGTGTGTAGCTGAAGAGAAAGACTATATACAGCTAATGGGGGTTTAGCTAAAGCCTTAAGCCTCAAATCTCCACTAAAATCAGCACAGTGTGGAAAAGTTTATCTCTTCCTTACCTTACCCAATTGGCATACTGAGATCTGAGTGTTTACTGCCTTCTAGAGGCCACAAGCAGAACTGAACACCAAGTGTTATACACTTCACCATAAAACCAGTTTTACTGGTCATTCCTCTTATGGGTAATTATCACATAGATCTCAGTATAGTGGGGAAAATATTAAACTCAACGTCTGTGGATGTTGATATTTGTTGGATGTTTTCAACAACAAAAAACAAAATGTTTTTAAAAAAAATGTTTTGGCAGTGTACTGAAATTTATACTTCATTTTACTTTTCGTGTTTGGAATATTGAATATGTTATGTATTATGCAGTGGTTTATTCGGACACTAGTGTTTTCATCAGCTACAGAATGGTTTTCAGTCAGTGGTATCACTGTGTCAGCAGGAAATATCAGTTTGCATTTCCTAACATCCATTTTGCCATTAATTGAGAGATTTGTGTTTGCACAAAGAGTCTGATAACAGCCAGTGCTCCACACAGAGATGTGATCTCATCATCATCATCATCATCATCCTGTGTGTCTGACATGAAGACAAACTGAGATGGACTAAATCCAGAAGAACTGGCAATGTGTCCAAGAAGCTTCAAGAAACCTGCATGGAAAGTAAAGTGCAGGCACATCTGGAAAAGAGGATGCTGTCAAGATTAATGAATAGATATGCTTATTGCTAAATTAAATCAGCATTTGGTTTGCCATTATTATTGTTGAACTATCTAGGCCTCTCTCTCTGTCTCTCTCTATATATATTTATGAGAAATTGTCATGACGAGAAGACTAATATATATATATATATATATATATATATATATCTATATATCTAGATATA
>JAUYWG010000059.1:3191946-3206519 GCA_034779775.1 Enteromius afrohamiltoni
TATATATTTATTAGTCTTCTCATTTTGACAACTGGGTTCATAGGGGTGTAAAAAGTCAACGACATAACAGCAGCAGAATACGGTTATCAGTCCTGTATTTGTGATTGGCAGCCGTGTTTTCTTTGTCGGTGTGAGCCTCAAAATGTCTCGTTCACAGCAGCTTATTGTTGTGTTTCTGAACACGTAACGGCAGTGGAGCCTGTTTCCTAACCAGTAACCATAGCGACAGTGACCGAAGTAATAGCAAAGATGGCGACGTCCATAAACTTAAAGCCTTATCACTTGTCGACACGACAAGAGTCAATTTAGCCGCGAGTTCCTTCGTTAAATCTTCATTAACTGACAGCTTTTAAATTTGGGCGGAGAGAAAAGCCTTTGAATCACAAAATATTTTATATGTCTATGGTTGTCACACCCGTAAATAACCGAACTCAAATACATGACTGACAACCGTATTCTGCTGCTGTGTAAACGCAGCCATAGCCTACGTATATCAATGGTAACATTAACCGTATAATAACAACACCACGCCATTTATCTTTCTAGAGTAGAGCAACGGTGGTCGTGTTCAAACATATATTTAAAGCCAAGACCATATAAAAGTGTTTATACGAAAAGACCTCTGTTTATATACAAAACTGTAAGGTTAAAATGGCAACAGCGATGTCAGTTGTTTCAAGAATCTGAATCGGAACGATATAGCGAGAGCTACATGGTATATCGTGTTACATGGTATATGTTCCTGCTCTATAGGTTCCTACTTATGCTTAACCTATAGAAATGAGGAGGACTGCGGAGGCTCAAGCGTGTAACACACAGGGAAGCTAGTCTCGCGCTTCCCGGAAACGAGACCGCAGAATCATGGCGACCGTCTCAGTGTGCCAGTATCGCCCCGGCGGTTTCAGTTTCGAAAACTGCAAGAGGTGAGATTTCTGGCTTTACTGAAGCAGGAAATTAGCCGGTGAAGTGTGGCGATTTTTGTACTATTTATTCGGCGAAAGATCGAACGTTTTAGTGTATTTTAAAGGCCTTTTAGCGATCGTTTGAGTCACGGCCTGTGTGAATGACTCAGGAGAATCTATACAAACTCATTTGAATAGCGGTTTTTTAATTAAAAATACATTAAATTAAATAATACGTTATGTATAAAACGTTGAGATGTGTTTTTTTAAGGTGAACGTGTTTTTGCTTATTATTGTTGACATTTTGTTGTTATCGGTGGGTTTCGACCGCGCGCTTACAGCCTATGACGCTTTAGTCTAAATTAACATTTAAACTCTCAAATAACATTAGTTTGTTCATTTTTACATTAAAAACAAGTTCTTTTAATTCATCAGTTCGTTCTACGATTTGTATTTGATTAACTTGTGAAAAATTAAGAGTTGGGTACGTGATAACATGACTTTTGTAACAACAGTGATACAGGTTTAATTTGTTCTTTTGTAATGTAATGATTGCTTTCTGTTTTAAAAACCAAACAAACTCTGTTGGCTTAATTTGTTTGGTTGTTCATAAAACTAAATATTTTTGTTAGTGCTGGGCAATGAGTAATCGAATCCAAAATAAAAGTTTTCGTTTACTTATGTGTGTGCTTTGTATATTTATTATGTATTTATAAATACACTCACATGCATGTATAGATTTAAGACAAAAATTATTTATATATTTATAATGCAAATTATATGAATAGAAATATATTCATGTAAATATCTTTCAGATTATACACTGTATGTGTGTATCTTTATATACATAATAAATATACACAGTACATACACCCATATTATACAAGCAAAAACTTTTATTTTGGATGCAAATAATCGTTGTAATGCACTTATTTTTTGCATTAACTACAAAAGAGCGCTTATATAAGGGTGTATTAAAAGTGTCCAGTTGTTGCCCGGAGAACTGTGCCGATCAGTCTGTTGTTGACATGCTCTCAGTATGAGTCAAAAACATAATACAAACATATTCTGACTGATCAAAACAAATCGCTGATCACTTATCTCTTTGTTAATGTAGAATGTTATCCAAGATCCTAAAAGAGCAGAGTTGAAATATAAAGGGCTGACTGAATAAAATAAAGTTATGTGGGAAAATATTAAATATTTGTTTTTCTAGAAATGCTCTTCTGGAGGCGGACATCAATAAGCTCGGTTTCAGCTCTCCTGCTGCTCGTAAAACCGGCACCACTATTTGTGGAGTCGTTTACAAGGTGAGACAAAAGCGTAGATGAGTGAAATATCTAAAAGTAAATGGTTTGACTTTATATCCTCATATCTGTAAAAAAAAAAAGAAAAGTGACATAGAAGGAAGATTGCCTTATAGAAATCATTTCTTTTTCTCAGGATGGTGTTGTTTTAGGTGCAGACACTCGTGCGACTGAAGGAATGGTCGTCGCTGATAAAAACTGCTCTAAAATTCACTACATCTCTCCCAACATATAGTGAGTATTACTGTGACGCATAATTACAGGTAAACCACTTTACAATACTCGAAATCTGTTGCTATTGTTCTGAAACCGTCTCGCTCTTTGTAGTTGTTGTGGAGCCGGTACCGCAGCGGACACTGAGATGACCACGCAGATCATCTCCTCCAACCTGGAGCTCCATTCTCTGTCCACCGGGCGTCTCCCACGGGTCGCCACCGCCAACCGCATGCTCAAACAGATGCTCTTCAGGTAATGAATCATCACAGCGCTCCTTTAATAGATCAAAATAAGTCTTTTTATGCTCACTAAGGCTAGATGTCACTAATCAAACACACAGTAGAACTGTTTTATTGTGAGAAATTATTTCAATTTAAAAGAAATGTTTTATGTTTGAATATATTTAAAAATGTAATTTATTCCTGTGATGCAAAGCTGAATTTGCAGCATCATTCTAAATAAAAATCAAAAATCATTCTAATATACTGATCTGCTGCTCAAGAAACATGTATTATCAGTGTTGAAAACAGCTGCTTATTGTTTTATGAAAACTACAATAAAAAACCATTCAAAGTTTGCGAGATTAAAAAAAAATGATCAAGGAAGGATCTTTTTTTTTTTTTTGACTGGGAGTGTATACCATGTGTTTTAATGTGTAGGTATCAGGGATATATTGGTGCTGCATTAGTTCTGGGAGGGGTTGACTGCAACGGCCCGCACTTATACAGCATCTATCCACATGGATCAACAGACAAACTGCCCTATGTCACTATGGGTGAGTTGCATAGCTATGAGTCATCTTCATGTTCCACCATAAGAGGGAGACATTGTGTTTCTAAAATTTTAATTGGTGCCAAAGTAGTTTTACTGGCTTTGCTAGCTGTGCTCCAAATGACAAGATACCATGCATCATTTAATGGCTCTCTGTTATTTCAGAAGATGATCCTTTTGTTTGGCTCTTTCTCACTGGTAACATTAGTATGTGTTGTTCTCATCAGGTTCTGGATCTCTGGCAGCAATGGCAGTCTTTGAGGATCGCTACAGGCCCAACATGGAGGTAGCCCTCCCTCATGTGCATTTCTTTCATTGTTGAGATGTTTGAGCGTAGCAAGGCTTTTTTTAAGCTAAAGTCTTACTTTTATTCAGCAAGTATGCATTAAATTTAAGTGTCAGTAAAGACATTTTTATAATGCTACAAAACATTTAGTTTTTAAATGTGTGGTGCTCTTCTATTCCTCGAAAAATTCACAAAAAAATACAAGCAGCATAACATTTATAGAAATAATCACTAAATCAGCAGCATATGATACTAAAGACTAGAGTAGTGATGCTGAAAGTTCAGCTTTGCATCACATAACTTAATTTTATAATACATCACATTTAAAATAAGTTCAAAAAATAATAATATATTTCTAAATACTACTGTTTGCTGTATTTTTAATCAAATAAATGCAGCTTTTGAAGTGACTTAGTTTAAAATGTTTTAAAAAGCAGCCTCAAACTTTTAAATGTTGGTATAGTGAATAGTGTATTAAATTAATAATTAAAATAATATTTTGAATGGTGTATATTTTCAGGATTCAAAAAGAATTGAAAATTTCAAGAACAAACTGTTAACTTTTATGTATTTTTTTTAAATCTCAAAATCTTAATAAACCTTAAAACATACATAATTTTAGATATGGAATTTGAAATCTGAGCTGTAAATAAATAGCTTTTTGTGAATGCAGTTATCCTCTAAATTGGTTTAAATGCACAGTTACAGTTTAATCCATTGCAGCTAACATAATGATGCTGGTTGTGTCCATCAGGAGGAAGATGCCAAGAGTCTAGTGCGGGATGCGATAGCGGCCGGTATCTTTAATGACCTGGGCTCAGGCAGCAACATCGATCTGTGTGTGATCACCAAGGGGAAGGTGGACTACCTGAGACCTCATGATGTGGCCAACAAGAAGGGAGTGAGGTGAGCGTCTGTACTGCCAGAGGAACACCACCTCATACACACCTGTCTGAACTTTGCAGTCGCTCTTGTTACATTGCGACATGGAGGCAGCAATGAATCTGTCTTGAATCCGTCTGAACGATCTGTGTGATCGGTATAATTCACGTGTTTGTGTGCTTTTTAAAACGAGTTTCATGAGTAAGAAAAGGCATGTTATGATTATTACATAATCAGCTTACTGCGATTATTGTGCAGTCTAGACACAAATGGTCAATACGATTAACCTTCTGTGAAAGCAGGCTGCCACATATGTGCATGATATCAAACCGAGAATTGAACCAAATGAAAGGCTCATGCTTCACTGTTCCCTTTGAAGGGAGGATGTGGTTTATGGACACCCTGTGTGAGTAACCCGTGTGTTCAAACGTGCAGCACGTCTAGAAGTAACTGTAACCTGCATGTGTTTGACTAACCAGGCGTGAGTTTGAAGTAGTGGAGTTTTTCAATCTAACAAGATTTTACTCTTACAGTCTTCTCACATCGTTATACTATTTTTATTTATTTTTTTTATTTTATTTTATTTTTTTTGTGGAGAGCCATTTCCTGGTCTGGATTGGTTTTATGTTTTATGTAGTTACATGTGTGTGATTAGGCTTTTAGTTCATTGTGTATTTTCCTCCTCGCAGGACTGGAAGCTACAGGTACAAGCATGGCACCACCGCGGTTCTGACGAAGTCCGTGACTCCTCTAAACCTGGAGGTGGTGGAGGAAAGCGTGCAGACCATGGACACCTCCTGAGATGACACTACCCACCACACTTTAATCTGTTTGTTTCCCCCATAACAATTGACCCCAAGTCCTATGTGGTGGTTTAGTAATTTTTCATTATTTCCAATAAAAGACATTGTAAGTTGAAGTTTTTCTTCTGCATCCATTATCATTTATTTCTGATGACCTACTGATTTGTGTTTTTAATAGGCAAATTAAATGTAGGGTAAAAAATACTGATGCTCACCCATGCTGCATTTGCTTGAAAGTACAGTAACAGTTATATCGTGAAATTTCAATTCAATTTAAAATAATTATTTTCTGTTTGAATATATTTTAAAATGCAATTACTGTGATACAAAGCTGAATTTTCATTACTCCAGTCTTCAGTGTCACATGATCCTTCAGAAATCATTTTAATATGGAGATTGGCTGCTCAAAAAAAAACAATTTTAAAATCCAATCTGTTTAATTTTTAAAATTAATTCTTTAAGTTTGAATGGATAGCATTTGTTTGAAATATCAACGTAGATGTGCTCAAGTTACAGTACTGAATTTTTTTTTTTTTTTTTTAAGTGGTTGCAAACAATTTATTAAGCTACATTTAAATAAATCTAGATGAAATTGATTTAAATGTAGCTAAAATCTATTACAAGCACTTCCCTTAAAGGGGTCACGCGGTGGTACATGCACTTTTTCAAGCTGTTTGGACTGAAATGTGTGTTGGGAGTGTGTGTACACAACCACCCTACAATGAGAAAGATCCACAGGTAGTTTTATTTTGTCTTAATAAAAATAAGTTGCCCCTTCTGAAATCAAGCCATTCTCAAATGCATGTGGCTGTGGCATCACACAGACAGAGGCCACACCCACAATAGATGATTGACAGCAGCGTATCACACAGACAGAAGCAAATCGCCTTTCCTAATAATGTGCTAATTAGCAAGTTTCACTATGAATACAGCTAAAAAAAGATCCTCTGAGAGTGCCTCAGAAAAGAGGGGCGGAGTCAGCGGTGCTCATGAAGATTTAAAGGGGAAGTACACAGAACAGTGATTATTCTAACAGTGAACAGTTTCTAATGAGCTGTATTTGACCGGGTAAAACAATCTTTGAGAATTTTTTTAACAAACTATATTACAAACTTTCCATTAAGACCCTAAATAATCATATTGGCTTGCGGAAAACTGGGTTTGTATGACCCCTTTAAAAGTTATTTTAACTTTCAGTGTGAAGGGTTGAAATACAAGTGTATTATGTTTTACGGGATACACGATAGCACTTATTATATTTACTCATCACCAGAGGGCGCTAAATAAAAAGAGTAGATAATGCAAATTCTCACTTCATAAGCTTTTTTTTCTTCAGAAAATAAAATATAAACAACACTAATTAAAATGATTTAAAACGCTTCAGATGACCTTCAAAACAAAGCTGTCAAAAAAAGTAAATATTTCCAGTTTTTTATTCCATTTTTATTAATTACACATTTTAAACATGAGAAAATGATTCAAATAAAATCTCTTTAGATATAATGAATACTTTGATATGGTAGATATCTGACCGGAGAATAAAAACTGCTGAACCCACCGTCCAACACAAGTGCTTCTTTGCTAAACACTCACAGTTGTGTGTGTGTATCAGAAACATAAAGAGAGATAAGTTACAAACTGTAAGGCTCTTTAAATGCTGTTATGAATATAAGCCTACATTAAAAGTATGTAAAAATGAAACCACTTTGCTTTGACATCATCAACAGAGGCACTGGTCACCTGACCTGACCAACTTTCTCTAAACCACTGAGATACATCATTGGAAGGCACAACAGACTATATCGGCATTCCTTTCAATACACATCTAGAGAAGCGCTCAGCTTAAAACAGAACTGTTAGCATTCTCTCCTTACTCATTCTAGATCTTTCTATAGCTTGATCAGTTGGACTGATAGAGCAGCAGAGACCTCCTCATTGCTGCAGGTGTGTGTGTGTGTTTATCAGGTGCTGGACGTCCACACGTGCATCTGTTTGGCGAACTGCAGGACGAAGCTGATGTCGGGCCGCTGGTCAGGATCCGGGTTGATGCACATACTGACCAGATCTCTGAGCTGCAACACATACAAGGTGTGTAGGTTACATCACTGCACAAAGATGGGCTGTGTTATAACACCTAGTGAGCTGACTACCTACCTAAAACATCAGTGTTCAAAAGTTTGAGGTCAGTAAGATTTGTATATATATATATATATATATATATATATATATATAAAAACAGGATGTTACAAAAATCAATTTAAAATAAATTCTGCTGCTTTAATCCAAACGTATCATGGTTTACACAAATATCACAACTGTTTTGAACACTGATAATAATGTTTCTTGAACATCAAACCAGTGTATGACCAGAGTGATTTCTGAAGGATCATGTGACCCTGAAAATTTAGTTGTAAAAAATGTTTTGTCCTCTTTTCAGTACATCAGCTGACCTCTTTCTTGCAGTTCTGAGAAATTCCATTAATTGCAAGCTTCAAGCTGAAAATTACAAGTTGATAACTTGCAATTGTGAAACAAGTTTGCAATTCCGAGAAGAAGAAAAAAGTCGGTAAAAAGTGGCAATTACCTTTTTTACTGCGGTGAAAACAGACTTCTATAGTCTTGTAAAGCAAATTCCATTAAAGCATTTGATTGCATGCTTAAATGCATTAACTATTGCAAATGCGTCATTTAGAATAATGAAGTGACAATAGCTTGAGTAGCTCTTATAGCTCTATAGCATCGTGTGTGATTGTGCTCACTGGAGTTTTGAGATGTTAGCGCATGGTTTTCATAACAGAAGCATGTAATGCTGTGTTTGTGTGTGTGTTGTACCTTCTGTGAGTAGTGCTCTGAAGGCAGAGGAGGGTAATCACACTGTTCGATCTTGTGGCACAATGACAGCAGGTTCATCTTGTCGCTGTAGAAGGGGCTGTGCAGAGCTGCCATCTAAGACACAAATATTACTCATGCATGTAAAGTTTTTAATAGTTTTTTTTTTTTTTTTTAAATTGAGAAAATCATTTAATTTCACATACATGCTATTTTGAACTTTAAAAAAACAAATTCAAACACTTGGAAGCTAGTAAAACCAAATGATTTTGTTTGTGTACCTCATACAGCAAGCAACCCAAGGACCAGATGTCTGATTTGAAGTTGTAGCCGTTTTCATGAATCCTCTCGGGAGACATGTAATATGGAGTTCCAACTGGGAAAGAAACAGATACATGTGAAGCAGCAGGGATGCAGTTGTGTATTTAAATTGACCGGCTTCATTCAGTACATGCAGGATGTTTATTTGAGTGTTTGTGTGGAGGGTCAGTGGTACCAAGTGAGTGTGCAGCAGTGGTTTTGGAGCTAAAGAATCGACCTAGTCCGAGGTCACCGAGTTTGACCTCACCAGTGGCTGTGATGAAGACGTTGGCTGGTTTTATATCTGGTGCATACACAAATAAAACAAAATAAATGAGGACACATTAACACAAAAATCATCATCAGTGTGTATGAGAAAGAAAGTTTACCTCGATGCATGACTCTGCGTGAGTGCATGTGTTCCAGCGCACTGCACAGCTGCACGAAATACTTCCATATTGTTCGCTCAGGAATCAACCTCCGCTTCTTCTTAAAATACTAAACACATGCCAGGGTTAGGATTATTAACTAAATCGAATAATAAAACCATAAACATTTCCTTTGCTTGAGAAAAAGCAAACTTATTTTATTTTAGCTAGTTACAAAGACATTTAAGTTAAGTTAAAACAACATAAAAACGTATAAAACGGCAAAATAAAACTAAAAAGTAATACTAATAATGCTAAATATAGCCACTTAATATACATAAATGTGTGTGTGTGTATAAAAAACTAATGGCGATTAAGCAATTAATCAAACTTCAGGAGGAGCACGCACAAACGATAACAGCTGCCACCAATCTCCTTATTACTGATTACCCCGCGAATCTTCTCTCCTCCGCCTTAAATACCGCTCACTCCCTATCGTCGACATCTGCTTTTTTCTCTCCCTCCGCCTCCCCTTCTGCCACCCGAGCCGAAGCTGACCCTCGCGAAGGGTCCCTCGTTTTGTCAAGTTCTCCACTTCCTCCGGGGGGCACGCAGGGACCAGGCTGGGCTCCCCAGGCCGCCGGGCTCCCTGCCTGTCCCCCGGACAGTTTGCCAAACAAGCTATTTTATCGCTGAAGAAGTGGTAACTAGTAAAATACTAAAAAACTTAAATAAAATGAAAAACTATAAATATATTAAAAAAATAATAATAATAAAATCACTAAACTAAAAATGACAAAAACACACAACAAAATAATATGAAAACAGACCATCCAAAAATCATAATATATTAGAAACATGAACAAATATTATTAACAAATATGAACAAAAACTATATTAAAATAACAGTGACACATGCACGTTTAATTAGTTTTTTGGCCATTTAATGAGTTGCCTGACACTGACCTTAATCATCTGGGAAAGGTCACCAGCACCTGCTAACTCCAAAACAATATTCAGCTCGTTTCCTTCAATAAACGAGTCCAAATACTTAATAACATTCGGATGGTTTAGTTGCTGCAATCAGAGAGTAAAAATGAAACCACCAACTCTCACACACAAACAGAGACGCTTCGAGTTTAAAAACACACGCTGCTGACCTTTAACAAGTCGATCTCTTTAATGCAGTCCTGCCGGGCTTTAGCATCCATCATTTCAAAGATCTGAGAACACAACACGTTATTACAACACCCACCCAGACGCACAGTTGAGTAAAAATTGGTAATTTAATGTTGAGCAACGGATGATAAAATTGGTTCATTCGTCCCCAATATAAGGTCAAGTGCATTGCACTACAAACAGTTTTCTCTGGTTATACACTGCGCAATTTGCATACATTTGCATTTAGTATGAGTAGCGTGCATTTCTAAGACATGTTCACCTGTACTTTCTTTAGTGCCACTTGCTGGTTGTCCAGTAGACAAGTGGCTTTATAAACCTCACTAAACTGACCGCGACCGATCTTCTTCTCGATGAGGAAGTTGGACATCACTGAATAGAATCCATATCCTAACATGTTCCTCTAAGACAGAGAGAGGAACAGAAAGAGATAGCATTATAACAGCGATGATTCATAAAAGCTTTTGTAATAATAGTGTGTGCCCACGTGAGCCCAGGCCTGCACTAGCATGTGCGTGTGTGTGTGTGTGTGTGTGTGGTCAGACCTGGTCGTTCTGTACTGGCACTGTGTAATTTTGATTCTGATCTTGAAGGCTGTTCTGCTCCATAATGACATTCCAGACCTGCAGGCAAACACAAAGGACAGAGTCAATCAAAAGGCCAACATTCGCGAGCGTCTGCTTTATCAAACGGGTCTTTGCATTTCCAGATGGCTGCTTTATTTAATTGCAGTTTTTCAGTAACGATAAAAACAAAGCCTGAGATCAGAAAGCAGCTGTCGGTGCTTTAAAACAGCAGATTACAGATGAGACTAAAATGAATAATTGGATTTTGTGGTGGTCCAAATTATTCTGCGTTTTTGTTCAAACGTTTGGGATTAGGACGATTCACAGTTATTGATTTGTTTTTTGTTTTCTTTTTTTTAATGCTCACCAAAGCTTCATTACTTGATCCTATTATTATCATTTAAAATCCAAATATTTTAAAATTGTATTTATTTCTGTGATGCAAAACTGAATTTAAAGCAGCAATCCTCCAGCCTTTAGAAATCATTCTAATATTCTGCTTAATAAAACGTAATTCTTAAGACTTCTTCATTTTATGCCATAAACAATTTGTGCTGCTTCATTTTTGTTGTTGTTTGTTTTTGATGAATATAATAATAATAATAATAAAGAAAATGCAGCATTACCAGCACTGTCACTTTATATCTATTTAGTGCATCCTTGCTAAATAAAATTATTAATTTCTTCAAATTTCTCAAACTGATCTGGATAGCTGTTCACTTTTCCATTTAAAATACATTTAAAAATATTTACATTTTTAATTATATTAAATTTGTATTAAATGAGTTATTTCCAAATGTTTAATGCAAGAAAAATGCTGTACGTACGTAAGAGTCATATTGTGAATATTCACACCAATAGGTGTCAGCATAAATGATAGAAATTACGATTTCTTATTCTAAAATTCTAACCATTATGACACACATTCATTCAGACAATTTCTTCCTGTCTCTTATCAGCCTGTTAAATTTATTTATTTCCCAAAACGCCCACACTTAAAATGCCGAGGAAATTCTTAAAAACTTCTTAGGTACTACATGTAGGATATCAAACACATTACAGATCAACAGATAAATCTAGCGCATTGAAGCGAGTGACTTCTGGAGAACTGCAGTGATATACCATTCCACTTTATCCTGATAGCCGTCCTGATACCTGCAAGATGATGCTTTACATAACAATCATGCCTAACAGACTGGATCGGTTGCATCTCGCTTAAATATAACCTATTGTAACAGGTCAGTTTTAGTTTCAGTACCTATCCAGGTTTCAGATTGTTGTAACCTGAGTGAAGTGCTCCAGAGAAAACATTGTGTGTGTGCTGTATGTGCGCAGACGCGTGGGAACAGGGGTGTGTATGCAGTCTTCAGGCACATGTTCTCTTCCACACTGTACGACTTGACATGTACAAACAGCTCCTGTTTTATTTTAAACACACTCCAGACAAACCTACTGACCCACATTCACTAAACACACAAACACAAATTACTGTTCCTGTAGCATTCCGTGCCTAAAAGGCATAATAAAGACTAATTAGCATAATGAGCATGTTGAATGCATTTTTAAGTTTGTGTGTGTGCATCTGCTTCAGTGTTGTCAACAGCATACATATTCTATATACATATACAGAATATAAACACATATATGAGTATTAACATCCAAAATAAACGTTTTTGTTTACATAATGTGTGTGTGCGTGTGTGTGTTTTATTATGTTAATATATTTAAGAAAAATCTATCTATCAGGGGTCTAGACTGACTTTTAGCAGTGGTTGCACTGATGCGCCTAATTTTTTTCTTAGCTGCACCAGCACAAAAGTTATGTGCTCCCAGATTTTCATATAGGCAATATTGACATGTGAATGATTAACTAACACCATGTTTACACTGAACGAGACAGTTGTCGCGACAGGCTGCAAAAACTAAAGGCTGCGTTCACACAGCAGCAGAATACGGTTGTCAATCCTGTTTTTGAGTCTTTTATACGGTTGCGTTCCCAAGCAGTTTGGTTTTTTACGGGTTTGACCACTGTATTCTATAACCAAACTCACACCTGTACATTTTCAGGACTCTCAGAACACAAGTGCTGAGTGAACGGAACAGAACTGGACAACTAGGTGTCTGTCACGTCATTCACTGTGAGAGAGAGCGTCTACCGTGTAGTGTGTGTTTTCGGTAACTTACAGTAAATGAGAAATAAGCTGCGTGTTATCTGAAAGTTTTATCTGCCAGTTTTGTGTTCTGCGCACCCCTCGCGATTCAAATGCTCAAAATTAAAAGCTGCTGTCGTTTAATGAAGGTTTGAAGAAAGCACTTGTGGCTAAATTGGACTCTTGCCGTGTCTGAAAGTTATATGACTTTCAGTTTTTATAGACGTCGCCATCTTTGATATTACTTCAGTCAGTGTTGGGGAAAGTTATGCATTACAGTATTGTGTTACTCCCTAAAAAAAGTAACTAATTACGGTACTTAGTTACTTTTTATGGAAAGTAATGTGTTACATTACTTTTTCTTTACTTTTTAAATATGGGCAGAGTTTTAGTGTTTGTTTTTAATATAAGAAGTTCTATTTATAGCAAAGGTACAAGCACACCAAAAAGTGTCACGAATAAACCAGGCTGAAGAAAAAGTAAATTCACGTCTGTAAAATAGAATACGAGAGAAAGTTCAATACTCTTCAGCAATAAAAGAAAAAACAATGAAGCACAGTCATGGTTGTAAGTATGGTTGAACTGGATCAACAAAGGTCAGCAGCAAAGATATTGGTTAATACAATGGGATTAGATACATTCGTGTCATTTAATTATTGCAGGTTTGCGTCATATTCTGATTTATTTTAATTCATTTTGATGAATACTACATCTGTTTTTTGAGAGTGAGATGAATTAATGCACATTCACATTTAGTCTAGAATTACACTGTATTCACACAACGCTCTGTATTTCTGATTTCTCCCAAGATGTCAGGAGTCAGAAAACGTGTTAATAAAAAAGAAAACAAAGTAACTCAGTTACATCACTCTAAAATTAAAAAGTAATGCGTTATTTGACTAGTTACTTGGGAAAAGTAATATTATTATGTAACTCGCGTTACTTGTAATGCGTTACCTCCAACACTGACTTCGGGCATTTCTGTGCTTAAATGATTCTTGGATGGATCAGGCCTTAACTTAACATTTTTATCGAATATGTTGTCAATCGTTCTGTTCATCTTCTCTCTACATCCACTCTGTTTATCTGACGGTCCTAGACTACTCACCTTTCTCTCGCCGTATCTACACAGGACGCGAGCAGTGCGGTGCGGTGCGATGCGACACAATACAATAGAACCTTTCCTGTGGAGCCTTTTTTTCTTCCCCTTTAACGGCTGGTCGCACCGCTGCAACCACGGATATTTTTTAGTCACACCATTGAGAAATTAGGTCGCACTCTAGAGCTCTGTCTGTCTATCTACGTTTTATAGGTAAAGGTAGATAAACCTATTTAAGCTATTTATATCTATCTATCTATCACAGCCGCTAAGAGAGAAAAAACTGAAGGACTGTGTAAACTGTCTAGTCAATGTAAGTACAGTAATGCTGCTGACTACTATAATTAAACTGTAGTATCATATATAAAAATTGATTACAGAACACGGAGAACATATTTTTCTCATAAAAAAAAAAAAAGTCAGTTCCTGCTTACAGGGATGGAGAAAAACAGGTCTACAGAAGAAAAAAAAAGAGATAGATTTTGGTGAGGGGAAGGAGAGGGCGGTCCTGTACCAATTTCCTTCCATTCATGTGAAGAAAAATGCAGAGGAAGAATTCTATCCTACCGCCTGAAACAGTGCCACTCTACACCCCAACACACACACACACCCACACACACACGGAAACATAATAACAAAGACACTCATCTGGATGTGCAACACTGTTCAAACACACCACTGTGTTTGTTTCCGAAACCACACTGCTTATGCATGCTTTCGGTGTGTATTTTCAGATGGGTTAGAAGTGAATCGCATTTTCTAAGAAACCCTAGAATACTTAGAAACCCGACAAGCATCATCTTGCTAATTCTTATCTACACAGGATTTGTATCATGGTAGGTATATTTAAAATCACACATAACACATAACATGCTCTGATAAAAGAGTATACTGTGTCTATTGTGGGACTTTTCA
>JAUYWG010000059.1:3229201-3250305 GCA_034779775.1 Enteromius afrohamiltoni
TCAGTGTCACTTTCAGACCTTTCAGAAATCATTCTAATATGCTGATTTATTACTAGAATTGTCAATGTTGGAAACAGCTGTGCAGCCAAATATATTTTTTGGAACCTGTGATTTTTGAATTAATTAATGAATTTATTTATTTATTTTTTCTCTCTCTCTCTCAGGATTCTTTGATGAATAACAAGTAAAAAAAAAAAAAAAAAACATAATTTTTTATAAATTCAAATTTTTGAACGGCAGTGTATATATAACAAATGGACACAGTACACACACACATTATGTAAACACAAACTTGGATGCAATTAATCATGAATAATACTTTAATATTTATTTATTTTTAATACGCTTGTTTACACTCTTTTTTACATTTTAATGTGAACTAAAGGCTAGCCTAGAAAAGATGTTATGATATTAGCTGAAAATGTCAATCATTTGTTTGAAATACATTTGTTTACTTTTTACATTTTTATTGTATTTAACCGTAAGTTGTTTTTATTTGAAAAAGCTATCTGATAAAAGCATCAGCAATTATCGTGATATGAAGCTTTGATTTCGCCACATGGCTTTGGGATGTATGTTAAATGGAAGGCTTGTTGACATGGATTATTAATAATTAGGATTCACCCCTTATGTTCAGTTACATTTTAGAAAGTGCGAAAGAAGTCATATTTTCACAGATAAAAGTGTGTGTGTGTGTGTGTGTATGTTTGGAGCAGACTGAGCAGTCACGGCCCCCTCGGCCACAACGTCCCCCTCCCCCCCATCCCTCCAAACTACAGCGCAGCACACGACCAGTGAGTACAGCACTCTCATCCCTGACCTCTGACCTGTCACCCTGAGCTCAAATATTCCCATCTGCCCTGGCTGCTGCACTGGAGTGTGTTATATTTGTGTGTTCTGGCCGGATACTGTTTGTGTGCGTGTGCGCCCGTGTGATCTAACATCAATTATTTTTCTACAGAATAATGCTCACTCACACACATGAAAGAGTTTGTCATGTGTGTTTGCACTTACTTTTCTACCGCACAACTTTTTTCCTTTGGTTTAAAGGGTGCTTTATTCTGTCTGCTGCTCTTCAGGTCTTGGATACCACATTTCTGTTTACATTTGACAGGATCCTGACCTCTGATCTTTGCTTTCTAAAAGGATCGAATTGACTTGATCTAACAGTGACTTCTACAAGGATTGAACAAATCAAGAACGCAAGACATTTACATACTGTTAAAAATCTGTTTCGACGTGTGTTTGCAGGCTCGACCTCCTCGGCCTCTGGTGCCAAAAAGACCGCGCAGTAACATTGGCATAGAAGGAAGCCCTGAACAGTAAGACTCACACATTTAACCTTTCTCACATGCAATGGCAAAACACAAGCAAATAGACAATGGTCTTTGTGTTTCTATCTAGGGAGCATTTTACTTTGCGTTCCCGGCATGTTCAATGCCAGCTAAACTTGATATTTTTCATTCATAAGTATTGTGAAAAGGTTGATGCACAAAGATCTGGATGAGTAAAATGAAAGTAGAAGACAACATGCTAATTTGTTGCTATGCATGTTGTCAAAATTGTTTAGGAAAAACCTGTTTTAGAGATTGATAATACATAAAGTAAAACTGTATTTCTATATTATTGGTGTTTCTCATTATTTGGCAGATTGTTTACATTTGTAATGAACTGTTTCACAGAATACTTTTAAATAAAGATAATGGAACCATTATTTATTAGGGATAATGTAGAGCCAAGAGATGATTATTGCAAAATAAACTCCTTCGGTTTGATAGAAGATGCCTAAACGTTTAAATGCAGCATTTTCAGTATTTATTTTATATTTAAGTTAAAACTGTATGTTTTTATTAGTATTATATTTTTAATTGTTTTATAATATCTATCACACATAAAATATAAAATGTTGGGGTCTTGACTGAGTGATTGCATGACTCACTTACTCTTTCTTTGTCTCCTTCACTCTTGTGTTTCTCTTTCACACTGGGTGGTCGTTTTTGTGATTTGTGTTTGTGTGTGGTTACACCTGATACTTGGCTCTCTTTGTCTCTGCCGATTTGTTTATGCTTTTCTTTTTTTTTTGTGCTGCTGTGCACCTCTGTATGCGTGCATGTTGACGCTGTAGTTACATGCGTCCAACCCGTCACTATACAGTGTTTCTGTGCGAGGATTCTTCGGGTGACGAGCTGTCTCAGGATGACGACTCCATTGCTGCTTTTCCTGAACACTTCCTGCTTTCTGCTCCTTTTGAATGGTCTCTGTTCAAGTGGTTTTCATCCTTGATTTCTCTAATGTCAATTAGCCTTAAAAGTAATATTTGCTGGCTTTTTTTTTACATACTATGCCTGCAAATAGTATTTGAACACGCTAAAAATGAAAAGATGTCACTGCATTAGGTTACAACTGCTAAACCATTAAATATAGTGCTACTCAAAACACATTCTAGTTGTGGAAATAGTTCAGCATAAATTGTATCAGCTGTACATAGAGATACCCCAGGGCTTGGTGCTTGGCCCCCTAATCTTCTCTCAGTGTTCCTCTAGTTGACTTTTGTGTATAGGCAGGTAATACAGAATGGGCCAGCGTGTTTCGTTTCCAATGCCAAAGTACTTAAATCTAACAAATCTTTCATGTCTGAGCATGTCATACATTCTGTATATTATCAAGAATACGGCACAGAATTTTGTTCTGGATCAGGCCAAGAGGGCATTTTGTTATCTAATGCAATGACAACCTCATTTTTAAGTACCTCAAATGTTTTTGGGGCCACTGTATGCCATAGTATTTAGATAAAGTGCCTCACTTTATGGTTTCTGAAAGGTTCATGGTTTAATGGTCTTGGGAGTAGAGCTTAGGTCGGGCCCAAAAAATTAAACCTGATCTTAACCAAGCCCGTGCACCTCGTTTCCGAGCCTGACTAAAGTTCTGAGTTGTTTGAACTACAGAAATTAGTTTAGATTTATCTTAATGAATAATGCAACAAGGACGAAAATGTAAACTGCATTGTTTGCAAAATTTTGCAGGATGTTTTCTTTCACTTCGCTGTGTTACACACTGCATGAAAGGTCATTTTCAAAAATCCATAATAGGGGCACTTTAAGCTGTGATCTGCTACATTTGTTTTTAAAGTTGTCTTAAATCAATTTTATTGCATGGCTAGATTTAATAAATGTGAATCTTAATCTGAGGCATGCAACTGCTTATTTATGCAAAGTGATTTTGATTGTTTCATTGATCAAATCTGCCCATTTCAACAGCTCTTCATCTAACTTGAAAATTATAATTGTGTGTCTGTACTTGTTTGTGCATGTGTTGTGTGTGCGTGTGCTTGTTTGTGGTGTGAATGTGTTTTTGTTTGCGTATGTGACTTAGGCCCCAGCCATACAGGTCTCTGAAAGAGGCAGAGCTTGTGGAAGAAGGTGAGGAGGTTGGGGAGCGCTTCCAAGGTAACACTGCTCCGTCCAGCCCTGTGCTAGACAAGTTCTCTGACCTGAACCTGTTGCAGGATGCCTTCCGTAGTCAGCAGGGGGAGCCAGATTGTACAGTGAGCACAAATACCACAAAGCCCTCTCACAGCACTACACTCAGTTCCGCCAGAAGTTTGGAGGAGCTTCGAGCAGACCCACAACATTCCAACTTCAACTACCAGGTTAGATCATTTTGCAAAGTTTTGGGAGGGACAGCTACAATTTAATGCACAAGAGTATACCATAAATTAGTGTTTCCCAACTTTGCTCCTGAAGGCACACCAATTTGGGCCTGTTTACACCTGGTGACTTAATGCGTTTTCTCTGATCAAATAGCTATATGATCTGAAATTGTTACATTTACACTTGGCCACATGTGTCTCCACAAAATGGATACAAATCTGATCCCCATTTCCTGCGCTGTATGCAAATTTGTATATTTTGGGAGGGGTACAATTTGCATTTGAGGTTTCAATGACCAGATGCATTTACATTTATTCAGTTTCATCTGGAATGACCCAGACTACCATCCGAAGTGATTGGATTTAAATCAATCGTGAAAGTGTTTCTGAGGGCATTTACACCTTGTCTTTTCACAGTTGGATAGCTATCCGATCAGAGAAAAAGCATGAAACGGTTTTGACAAATGCTGCCCTAAATTATTGTGGCACTTGTAGGGAATACATTAAACACTGCCAAAGTCAAAATGGTTTATGGTGATAACCATAGCAACATTTTGTCTTTTAGGAGTTGATTACAATTGTCATTCCTTTAAGCACTCAAACTCCAAAGCTCCAAAGTACCCCAAAGCAACCAAATTTATCAGCCTTATATTACACTTATCTGACTTAAAATCTGTTCTGATTGTTTGTTCTTCAGCGGATGAATCTTGCTTCTGGTGAGCGTACACGCACACTCCCTGGTCTTAAAACCACCAATCCGTACAGCAAGCTCTGGAGCCAAAAAGAAGACCCGTCTACGTTGCTTGGCCAAGAGTCACCTTCCTGGGAGAGACCTCTCTCCGTGCCACCCTTGGAACCCCTGGATGCTCGGCCACCCAGCAGAGAGAGCTCAAATCCCAGTGCAGAGAAGACAGAAGGGGCTTGTATCACAATACCCCGTCCCCAAGGTCGAAAAACACCTGAACCAGGTGCAGTTCTGGCACCTGCTGTGACCCTGCTGCGTGGGGTTAAACAGGCCGGCGAAAAGGAGGGAGGAGTATCCGCTGGAGGACAAGAGTTTCGGCAAGCACTGAACATGTCTCCTCACTCCCAATCACAAACTCAGATGGACTTGTTAAAGCCCAGCGAGTCAAGCGAGGGACAGGACTTGCTCAGCTTGTTGGATCCTCTGTGCGGAGCAACAAAGAATGACGCCACTCGGTCCCTTACTAAACCCCCTGTACCTCCTCGACCCAACCCACCAAACCTCCCCGCCTTCCCCCCTCCAGTATCACTAAACCCCTTTACCCAACCACCCCAGTACCAGCCACAAAGGCACTATAGTCCTGTTGTCCCAGGTAACCCTTTTACCCCAGCCTACATGCCTCCCCCAGGTGCCAACTACTTCCCCACCACTGCCCACCCGTTCTCTGTATTCAGTCAGACATCTGCTGTGGGTGTGACCCCAACTGGAGGGGCGTGGCCAGTTGGACGCCTTCCTCCATCCTCCAGCAGTAGCGGTTCTCTTTCAACCCTCTTAGACTCACCTGCTCCGGCTACTCTAGGCCAGCCTGTGCAAGTCTCTACAGACGAACCCCGTGACCCATTCAGTGACCTTCTTACTATGGCAACCACACCAACTGTAATGACCACGCCCCCCAAAAAGAAGGTAGAGGATTTGAGAAGAAGGTGGGAAACGTTTGACTAGCTCTGCCCACATCTTTCCTCCATGGCTGCTACCAACCAGTGAGGGACTGCAAATTTAGAGCCAGTGGGATTTTAAGATTGTGCCCCCTAGTGGCCTGAAAGCACTGTTGGACATTTTCCCTCTCAGAGTGTGTCGTGCTTTTTTTTGCGCCTAGCTCACACACTTAGCCTTATGCACACAGATGCTAATGATGTATTTCCCATAGCATCCAGATGAACCGTATTGTTCCAATAGCAGCAGGTTTAACACTGAAAAACCATGCTAGCAGTAAAACACTGTATTTTGTGTAGCTAGCAGTCTAGTTTCCTTAGGGATCAGACTACAATACTAAAGAGAACACACTATGATACAACCCAAGTCCTACATTAGCGATTAGACTGCCATTGTTGCGTTTACGGCGGCAATTGCACATCCTCTAAACAATCAGTACTGTTTTTTTAAGAACCGTGTTTTTTAACCCTATTAATTCAATCCGTTACACCCTAGCATCTAATTTCTTGTGCGAACTTCTACAAACGATTGTTAAATTGCCATTTATAATGCAACCGAATACAACTTTTTGCAAATCCTTAGATTCTTCTTCCTTAGTAGACGGCATACTACACAGCCCACACAAGGGCATACTACATCCTGGACTCTATAATGCAAAACGCACATAACATTGTACCTGCCGTGTACTTCATATTTGCACTACATTACATACAGCATACAATAATGCATACTGCGCTACATATTGTGCCCTTGTAGAAGCTATATATTACTATTATATTAGCATAGAGTGAGATAAAGCGCAGCTGGACGGTAGCGCTAAGAACGTCTCGGAGTAAACAGCCCTGTAGAACACAATTCTGCCCCCTAGAGGTATGAAGTCAGGTCAAAAATACAGTATGCATTTAATTGGGAACGACTTTACCTCTAGTTCTGCTTGCCTGGGTGTCAGTCCAAAAGTATTAAAATGGGTCTTATGGAACAAGGTTCTGTTCAGTTTCAAAATAGTTTAGTTTAGATGCTAATTGTCCACTTGCTTTGATTTGATGTTAAAGTTCTTGTTTTATTCTGAGCATCACACGATAGACTTATAGCTTTCATAAAGCGACCAGTCACCGCCCTTCTTTTTAGCGCTACCCTTTCCATCTAATCTGCTACTGCCATGCACTCTGCATTATGGGTATTTATTCTAGTAGAGCATTTTTGCGCTTTTTAAACATACATACTGCTATAAAGTGTGTTAAAATGAATCCTAACTCTAACAGCTGGTTTTCTTGTCATAGACTGTGCCTGCTTTCTGGGTTTAGTTCAGCACTATACACAATCTGTGTTGGAGGATCTTCGTTTCATGCCGTTGTTTTGCAAAAAAAAAAAAAAGTAGGAGAACACTGTTTGTGCAAATCTTGACATGGAAAAGAATTGTGTACAACCAAACGCTCAAATCCAAAAGAAACCTGTTTTTGTCCATGTCAGGGAACATCAGGGAGTGAACTGGTGTCTCTTCTTCTCTGGTTTTATTGCTGTATTTAAAGATATGAAATAATGTTATTTGTGTTATTAAAGTGTTCTTGAACATCTCTATCCTCCATGTAGAGCTGTATCACGTTTTCTGTTAGTTTATCCGTTTATATCACCTTTCGAATTTGGCCTTAAATGCGAGAGTGTGTGTTGTGTGTGTAAATTCGGAGCTGTTTGTGGTGAAAGGTTTGTTGAGTATTCTTAGTCTTACTGCATGGGTTGTATTGGTTTAAATTTCGTCTTAATGTTAAAAATGTTTTTTTTTTTTTTTTACATTTCTCATCAGCTGTTAGGTTGAAATGTGTGGTGAAGCAACTGTCCCTGTTCAGTAATCTATACTGAAAAATTAAAACTAAAGCAACGGAAGCCAATACACCATCACAGAATACACTTAGCAGCACTGCACTGGATAGCAGCGAGCGTCTAGTAGGAGACTTTGATAATATTTGACAAAATGAATTACAGCAAAATGTGTGTGTGTGTGCATATTAAAGTGCTACTATAAAACAGAAAACATTTTTAAATTAAATTATTCAGTAAAATGAACTGGTTGACGCAAACAAATTTAATTGACAAACATTTGCTGTTGAAAGTACCTACACATTTAACTGCGGCAGATACAGTATTTTTTTTTCCTTTTTAAGGAATGGTCAGATGAGCTGAAGCTGTGATATTTTTTTCTTATACGGCGACTTAACTGGGAAGACATCCAAACATGTTTAGTGTTAAAAGTTGATCTGGGTGAAGTATTGTAGATGTCATCACTGCACAGCAGTCACTGACATATGATTGTATTCTGTATTCCAGCAGAAAAAGTGTCAAATTACAGTATAATCTACTATGTCTTGGTAAAAGAGGTTTTGAAAATATGGCTGACATGCATTTGATATTGACATTGTAGGACCTATTTTGACAGGATCCTTTGAGGTTTCATCTTGAATGGTGGGATAGTGCTGCTCTTAGCAAGAGGGACTATCAAGATTTTTCTGATGTGTAAAATACAATTTTCTCTTGGAATGTATCCTAATGTGAACGCATATCCTGTTATTATCATATTGCACTTTTTCATTTTTTAATTATTATTAATTTGATGTTATTATTTGTGTTTGCCATAATTAAAAAGCACACAGTATATTCATGTGAACGTGGTGAGTTTGAGATTTGTTTTGCCCACATTTAGTCATTTATTTTTAACCGTTCTCTTTCCCAGTATTTTTATGCACGTTGTGTTGTTTTTTGAAGGACTGTCAGTTTAACATGTAAAAATGCACATCACTTATCTTAAATATTTTAGCTGTGACTCTTTTAAACATTTAAACGCTCACACTTTTACTAAACAATATTTGCACATTTACACATTTAAACATATATTCCTAAAATGTAGTACACACTGTACGGTTTAGTTTTAGTAAATCCTATGCACTCATTTAAAGAAAGTCTGACTGATATGGGACAACGACAAAAAAATTATAGCCTTAATTTACAACATATACACTCTGTTTTTACAGCATTTAGACATCAGCAAAGATTTGTTCTTATGTTTATCTCTCATCTGTTATTTCATCTTTCACAGGCAGAATATTATTTCAATGCTCATGTGATCATATTTGCATGTGTAAACAATGATGGTGGTGCTGTTCTTAGTAGTATGAACACATGTTCTAAAAAATGTCAAGAGCAGTGATTGTCAAACACTAACATGTTCACAGTTTTTACAATAATGGCCTTAAACAAAATCTAAAAAGTATTGCGCTGACATTTAATTGGAATTACCATTCCTTTTTTGCCAATACCGATTTTGCTCCAATTCAGCTCAAGTCGTTTGTGACCCATAACAGTTAAATAGCTCTGCTGCTTGCCTTCTATGATAGCAAAAAAAAAAAAAATTAAAACACTTGCTGTGTCATCTATTGAATACTGGAAGTGAAGGATATTGACTAAAATAAAACAACTAGCTGAGACTGCTACGTAACTAGCATTACTTGTGGCCTTTTGGGTTGTTTATACATGACGTCACAAACAGTCAATTACAGCCAGAGCTTTTTTCTTTTCAAAATTCAAAGTTGTTTTTGTTTTTGTAATTACTTAAAAACTTGTGATTGTGCATTCAGCAAAGACGGAAATAGCTTTTAGTATTCGGGAACACATAATTAGGATAATTCTGACAGTGTGAATGCAACAACGCAATAATTTATGCAAAGCAACCCAGTTTTTCTTTTAAGAAAATGCATTTCAAACCTTAAAAATACTAATATATGGCTAACTGGCATGAATATAAAGCCACATTCCCCAGTTTTGATTATCTTATCCAGTGTAGCCTACAGCAGGAATAGTAGCTAGTTAACAGACATACCTTATACATTCAAATGCTGTGATTTTTTTTTTCCCTTAAATGTTGCTCACTCCTTCATTAGCACTATTTTTAGTGCTTATCTTTGAGAGGGATTGGTTAAAAATTTTAACTGCTGTGGGAAGAATGTAAACTCTTATTTCTGTCTCTTTGCAATATTTGTCAAAGCCGTTCAGGCATACAATGCCATGAGGTAAAGGATCACCAAGTTCAACTACTAAGTTTTAGGTCTCCAAATAGATTGACCATATTAAATGTTTTTCCTTTTCCACTTGTATTACCGCATATCTTCTGGTTGCTAGGTTGCTTGTTTGATACAGCACTTGCTTCTCACTGTGGCTCTGTAACACCACAAAGTCTTGGTAAATTCCAGTGTAGTTCCATCACAGAGTCACACAGATAATATTAGAGCCCCTTAATCTACATCTGTTCGTGTGTTCAAATGAGTCGCTCTTCAGGTGGTACTTTCAGCATGCTATCCATCTCCAGGCGTGCACCAGCAATCTCCTGATGGCTTGGGGAATAAGTTCCTTCTGATTGCCTCTTCCTGCGTGCCGTCATCAACATAAAAATGAGTCCGATGGCCACCAAGAGGATACAACCACATGCCAATGGAACCGCTATTGCCAACCATGGTACATGTTCTTGCTGAGCTTGTTTCTACAAAGAGAGATTCAAATAGTTACTGTTAGCATTCTAATTTATGCTCCTAAATTGCATGCTTATTATCATACTCCGGTGTTTACTTACATTTGTTTCACAGAATTGGCCACTAAATCCTGCTGGACACAAACACTGAAACCTGTTCAGCCGATCCAGACACGAGCCACCATTTAGACACGGGCTAGATGCACACTCGTCAATTTCTCTCTCGCATCTGGAAATAAATATGTACACCAACACATATGCACTTAGTCATCCATGCCAGTATTTGTATTTTAACTTTATTTGTAATGGACATTGATGTCTTAATTTCACCTGTCTCCTGTGAATCCTGAAGGGCAGGTGCAGTTTGCCCCCCACTGAGTGTCATGACAAATACCATTATTTTCACATTCAAAATCCAGTTCACATTTTAGAGGAGGGTAGTTATACCTGAAGCACAAGAAAACAAACAATCAAATGAATAAACTCTCAAAATTTCTCACTGGCTCATTCAATCTGTGGAAACAAGAAATAATGTGACATTTTTTAATAGGGATTCACAAGCATTTACAATTGCAATCAGGTTGTCTCATACCTTGTTCTCTTTTGGAGGGCATATATATTATAAATTACCACTAAGTCAAGTCTATGCATGAGTGTGTGATATGTAGTAACTTACTGACAACGTGTTCCACTGTACTTAGGTGGACAGATGCAGGTGAAGTCATTAATTCCATCCACACAGGTTCCCCCGTTTTTACACTTTGATGCTTTGCAGTCGTCTATGTTTTCTGAACATGTAGGTCCAGCATATCCTGGGTGACACAAGCAGTCAAACCCATTAAACTTGTCTTTGCACTTGCCATGGAGACAGGGTCCTGAGACACACTCATCTGTTTCTTTCTCGCAGGTGATTCCTTCCCAGCCTGATGAGCACTGGCAGCCAAATCTATTGAAGAGATCCACACATGTACCACCACGTCTGCAGGGATGAGAGAGGCACACTGGAGCACCAAAGCAGCCTATCCGCACACGCTCATCTTGTCTTCGCCAAAACCGTGACGTTTGGGGCGACTTGGCATTGTCTACAAATGGAAGGTAAACCTCACCCACTCTGACAGCACCTAGACATCCTGTGTAGGTCTCTGCCAGTGCAACTTCACTTGAAAAATCTTTAAGGAAACTTAAACTACCAGCAAGTTCTGGTGCACTGCTACCGTCGATGATGCCATCCACCAAAATGAACCATTGTGATGCATCACGCTCTGGACTGGCCATGGCAACCAACAGGTGATGCCAGTTTCCATCTGCAATCTCTCTCTGTCCAGAGAATATCACTGGTTCCACGCTGTTCTCGGTTTGTAGCTCCACATGAACGGCTGAATCCACTAGTCCAATCAGTAGGAACTCTGCCCCTTTCCATGCACGAAGTAATACAGCATTTTCCTGCCTTGTACGGAGATCCATGGTCAAGTTGGTCACCGGGTAAACTAGAGATCCCTTAGAACTGTAGTGTAGGGGTGTGTTGTCAAAAGTTGCATTAGCAATGCCTGTAAAAACAAAAAAATGTCTTATTATAATATACACTTACTGTTTTTTTTACCTTTTTATTTTTACTACATGATTGTCAACCTTTACACATTATATGTGACCCTAGAGAACAAAACCAGTCTTAAGGTGCTGGGGTATCTTTGAAGCAATAGCCAAAAATACTTTTGTATGGGTCAAAATTATAGATTTTTTACTTTTATGCTAGAAATCATTGGGATATTAAGTAAATATCATGTTCCATGAAGATATTTGGGTTGGGATATTTAGGATGATTAGGATGATTCTAAGGGCCTGACGATGGAGTGTGGCCCCCTGAGGGAGTTGCACGATTTCTACTGGGGGGAGGATGTGTTCGCAATCTCAATGGCGAGAGAACCACCGGAACGTGATTTGTATGGACGGGAAGGCACCCGACACATAACTGGTTTTGTGGTCCAGGGTCACATATTTCGGAATTAATATTTTGCTAACAGGATCCTTAGGAAACTGAAATATTAACTAGATGTTTAATATTAGCATACACTCAAAACCATCCAGCAGATCCACGCAGTGTCCACCATTTACGCACGGGTTGCTGACACACCAAACCCGAGTTTCACATGTCTTTCCGGTGAAATCCCGTGGACAGGAACAAGTGAAGTCATTCCATGTGACTGTGCACTCTCCACCGTTTAAGCAAGGCTCCACCTGCAAACCAGAAACACACCATCAGCTCTTTCCAGCTGTAATTTTCAATTGAAATGGATCTAATGGGATAAAAGCAACATCTGTTTTCACATACCTTGCATATGTCATCACTTATACATCCAGGTAGCACGTTTTTTGCATCACTGGAGATAAATAGAGTGTCACTGAGGGTACTATTCCAGACTTCTATATCCAGATGCACATCGTCTAGTCTCAGGTCCTGCAGGCAGCCCTTAAAATGGCCCCCCCATTCAGCTGTACCCTCTTCATTTGGAAACCCACCAACATACAACAGGTCTCCCTCCAGAACTTCTAAGTCAGGCAGTGAACCAAGCCCATAGCGCAATCCACCATGGCTAAAGAACACCTGATCCTCCTGTACGTCCATTTGAAGCACTTGTTTTTCACCATTACAGACAAACACTGGTGATGATAGGACGGGTGACCCCACCACAGAGGTCACCTGCACTCGTCCCATTTCCAGGTACATGGTAAAATAAGGATCCTCCTCCTCTGTCTCCTGAAGCCCTGGCCTACGTAGCTGAAATAATAAACCGCTTGATTTAAGAGAACGTAGGAAGAATGACACACTAAAGTTCCTGCCAATATCAGACAGCAGTACAAATGCAAGATAACTTGTAGAGTCCTCATGACCAAACGTCCAAAAGGAGAAATCTGTGGAAGTAACAGAAAAAAAAGTCAAGCATGACAATGTTTTATCTATTATTATATAAGTTTGCCTACTGTACACCTGAACTGGGCCACTGTTCTCCAGAGTTTTTGTCCAACCCTTATCTTAATTACTTTGTTCAATGTTAGAGCTAAATCTAGCTGAAAAGTTGCTCTCCATCAGTTTAATGCCCAAGCTCTAAACATTACACTCTCAGAAATAAAGGCGATACCTTTTTTAAAAGGTACACTTTTATACCTATTAAGTTCAAATAAGTGCACATTAAGTACTAATATTTATCTTTAAGTTACCAAAATGGACCCTTTTGGTACAAACATGTGTCTTTTGAAAAGGTACCTCCCCAGTAACAGCTTTTGTACCTGTATTTCTGAGAGTGTACCACAAAATTGCAGTTTGAGTGTATGAGCATACAGTATGTGTATGCATACCTTGGCTGCAGTCATGGCCATAGTGAGGCCTATAACAGTCACAGCGATAGCTCGTCCAGAGGTCGACACAGTGACCTTGTTGAGAGCAGGGAATTGGGTCCACGTTGCACCATTCCGTCTTTATACAGCCCAACTCTATGCTCGCTTCCTCATCTCCCAAATTATGTGGCAAGACATGATGGCCATCCACCTGTAGGTCCTCCATACAACCCAAAAATCCATGACCACTTAAGGTTAGCTCCATGTACTCCTCTGGTACTCCACCTACATACAACTTTGTTAAACTGTCACGGTGCAAGAAATTTTCTTGAGCATCTGGTAGCTTGCGTTCAACTTTGCACACCTGATTGTCACAGCTTGAACCTTTAACTTGCAGCACAAGTCTGATATCCTGATCCCATCCTTCAATTTTCACCACTGATTCATGCCAATCTCCATCACTTACAAGTCCTTGTAATTTTGCCTCCAGTGACCCTCCCTCCTTTGACATCGCCTTGGCACGCAGCTCACCCCCAACAATCTCTAGAGAGAGGAAGAACTCAGCATTGCCACGAAAGAACAGCAGCATATCAGGCAGTGTGGTGCGGAAGCGTAGCTGGATCCCTAGGGGGTGTTCCTCTTCTTCTACGTCTCTTTTTCTGCGCTCGAGTGGTGGAACTTCAATAAGAAAGAACTTTGGCGAGGAGAAGGAGAATGTGGTTGGTGTTAAACATACATCATCGTAGAATCCTGCTGGACAAAGACAAGTATGTCTGTGTGTCTCTCCATCCAACCATGGCAAGCAGGTGGCGCCATTTTGGCACGGATGGTCAATGCAACCAAGCAGCTGCACAGTGCACTGAGGTCCCCCCCATGGCAAGAGACCTTCCTCAGCTTCTGCGCAATGGCACTTAAATTCAGCCACTCCATCTTCACATACACCTCCATTCAGGCAGGGGGCACTCTCACACTCATCTATGTTAACCTCACACTCTACACCTGAGAAGGAAAAAGATAACAACGTTAGCAATACAAACAAAAACATACAAACACTCTTTCCCATTTTCAGACACCAACCTGTGAACCCCTCCAGGCATTTACACGTGTACCCATTTACCAGATCTTCACAGCTTCCTCCATTGTGACATGGCTCAGATAAACACTCGTTTATGTTCACTGAGCAGTTCTCTCCTGGTGGAGAACAAACAAACAAAACAAATCAACAGCATGGTAATGCTATTTTCAAGTAGAACATTGCATCAATTTTGAGTAACCTTGACCACCTATCATACCCATAGTTAGGCTCAACAAGTTTTTAAATTTTAAGTTGTATTAATGTATGATTTGTTGTTTTACGATTCTGTTTTAATGTTCCCAGTACCTGTGTATCCTGGTTGGCACTGACAGATGTAACCTGCAGCTGTGGCATAGGTGAACTCCCAGTCTGTTTCCCAGTGTTCTAGTTTTGACTTCTCAAAACATTCCCCATCATTCTCACAGGGTGTATCAGCACATTCATCTATATCCACCTCACAGTTATCTCCTTCAAAACCTACACACACATCAACATCATTTAAGATTTGTGCAAAGTCAGATTAAAGACATGGGTGCAATTTTTGTTATAAAGGAGAGCTACCTGGCCAACAGGTACAGTTATAGTGGTTAATGCCCTCTACACAAGTTGCTTCATGTTGACAAGGATGTGATGCACACTCCGCAATATCCTCCTCACAGTTGTCTCCCATAAATCCAGTGCCTTCACATTCACACCTGTACCTGCATACAAACACACCAAATCAAACAGTCATGCAGAGTCTTATGCATTTAACTATCAACATAAAATCAGGTCTGCATTGCAGCTCTTCCTGTCTGATGACCAACTATTTAGACAGGGAGAGATATTTTTTACACACAGTGTAAAAGTCAGTTATGAAACAGTGAGTAGTGCTAGTTATGCCATCTGCATGGCTCAGGCATTCCCATAATTTTTGAGTTCCCTTACTTATCAATGAGGTCGATGCAGATTCCTCCATTCTGACATGGATCACTCTCACATTCATCGATATTGATTTCACAGTCAGAACCTTCAAACCCCTGCACACAGTCACAGGTGTACAGCCCCAGTAGGTCATGACAGGTGGCTCCGTTTTGGCATGGATTTGACTCGCATTCATCGATCTCCATCTCACAGTTTACTCCTACAGAGATTTAGAACACAGTAATGACTAAAAAATATTTGTGTGAATATCCTCGAGACCAGGAGTGCCCAAACCTGCTTCTAGAGGGCCATAATCCTGCAGATTTTGGTTCCAACCCTAATTAAACACATTGGAACCAGCCAGTCAAGGACTTTAGGATTACTAGAAATTTACTAGAAACCTTAAGGTAAGTGATATGTTGGAGTTATACTTTGCAGAAACCTGGCCTGTCAGGAGTGGGAAGGAGCAAAAATGCTTTAGACCAGGGGTCATCAAACTTGATGCTGGAGCGCCAGTGTCCTGCAAAGTTTAGCTCCAACTTGCCTCAACGCACCTGCCTGGAAGTTTCAAGTATACCTAGTAAGACCTTGATCAGCTGCTTTAGGTGTGTTTAATTATGATTGGAACTAAACTCTGCAAGCCCTCCAGAACCAAAATTTGTGACCCCTGCTTTAGACTGTTAATAATACAGTTACAAAATGGTGAAACCTACAAGTTCGCACACCCACACAGATTACCTGTATATCCCAGCAGACATTCACACAGGTACTGATCTTTTCCATTAAAACAAGTTCCATTGTTCCAACAAGGTCGTGATGCACACTCATTTATGTCAATCTCACAGTTGTGTCCTTGGTATCCAGGGACACAGAAGCAGTGATACTTGTTTGTGCCATCCACACAGATTGCACCGTTCTGACAAGGATGTGAATCACAATCATCCACGTTCTCGTCACAGGTCTCACCACGAAAACCTTGTGAACAGGTGCATTGAAATCCATCCACTTTCCGCCTACAAGTGCCATTGTTGAGGCAGGGTTCATCAATACAGTCTGTAATGCGATGACTGCAGTCCTCTCCTCCGAAACCAGGTGGGCAAAGACATTTGTAGCCATTCAGCTCATCTACACACTCAGAGAGAGCACCTACACATGGTCCACTTTCACACTCGTTGAAGACCTCTGGACAGGTGTAGTGCTCCGTGCCTAGTTCAGTCTCACATCCTGCACATTCAGCAAACACACAAGCATTGTACAGCTCATCACAGTGCCTCCCAGCATACCGCACGCCTTCCCGTGAACACAAACACACATAGTCGTCCATTGTATCCACACATGTCGCCCCATTTTGACAGGGTGAAGATGCACACATGTCAGATGAACCGGAACAGAATATACCTGGAGAAAAAGAGATAACATAACTCTTAGTGATGCATTTCTCTTCAATAGGGAAACCAGACGGTGCACAATCCTGTTCTTGAAGATCCACCAACTTGCAGAGTTCAGTTCCAACCCTGCACATACACCTCTCTTGAGTTCTCACGTGTTCATGAAGATAATCAGCTGGCTCAGGGTTGGACTTCAACTTTGCAGGAAAGTTGATCTCAAGGACCATCATTGGGTACATCTGGGGTAACCCATTGTGAATTGCAGTTGTCATTTTTTCATCTTATTATTTGTGTTGCTTGCTCAAGTGTTTAATCACACTTGAGATTAGGGATCTGAGCAAGCCTCTAAACCCAAGTATTAATATCCTACACATTTGTCCTACAGACAACAATACTTATAGTACTTAAAATTGTGTGCTTGTTGAGAAGAAGTGTCCCACTCACAGACAAACAGACACATTAGTTACCAATTTGATGTTAAACTATAAGACAGGCATTCTGAAACTTATCTAAGGACCACAATGCCATAAAAACATGGAGGTGGGTTCCTTTGTTTGGGCTAGTAAGCAACTGTCTAGCAGCCACTTTGCAAAATATAACCACCCAGCTGCCACATTTTGTGAATTTCTATTTGTTTTCTTTACAATAATTTAAAAGATTCTGTTGTAATACATTACTATGATAGCAAAATAGAAAAAAAAAACATATATATGAGACATAGGTAAGACTGACATCAGTTAATTACAGGCTGTTGATCCCAAAACTTAATCCTGGGTAAGACTGACTGAGCCTGAGGAATAAAGAGAGAGAATCTCTTCAAAGTCAGCATTACAAATACCAAGCCCATCTGTGAGGTTGATTAATTGTGAGGTTCAGCATTTTTTACATTTCTCAGTTCTAACAAGTTTTTAAAAAATTGAAAGATCCCTTTTAAGTTGTGACTTAATCTGTTCATTAATAATGCAAGATACATATTTTGTTTGTGCATATGTGTGTAATACGGAGCATTTATGGGGATTTTCTCGTACAAATGTTCTCGGCCAATCGCATAAGAGCTCTTTGAGTAATTCCAAAATTCCTGTTATCTGCATGACCTCGACCCTCAACCCCCACCATGCGTCCAACTTGGATCCATTAATGTGGCCCACCCATCCTTAACCCTTGTGGGGCCCCTCGTCCCCCTAAACTCCACTCCCCCACCTTCTCTAAACCACTTTGCTGCCCTGGCCCCCTCAATGTCACTTTGATCAGACCTTCATCCCAAATATTCATTCAGGCGGAAGATATTAATGAATGGGCAAAAGGAATGAGGTTCTGTGTGAGTGTATCTGTCTATGTGTATGTTGAGCACTGACTGTTTAGCAGGGCAGTTTAGCAGGAATGAAGCAGTGTTTTGTGGAATAATGGTGAAGTACTGGAAGCGGAAGATATATAGTTCAGAAGTGTATGAATAATTTTTATTTAGATTGTTGAAACCAAATGTCCCCACAATGGTAAAACTTGAATCTTAAACTTTGTTTGTTACATGAAGATCACATGAATTGTAAAATGTTTCACTAGGCTATCGATACTGATTATTTATTTCACCCTTGTTCCAGATTTGACCAAAAGCCAAAATCTAAAAAAAAAAAATGGCTGGATGTTTATAAGCAGCTAATGTGTCTGTGGTGGTTGCTTAAAACAGTTTGTTGCAGTTCCCTGGTTTGGTCCTGAACTTTACAATTTAATATATGTTTATATTTGTCCTTTTTTGTTTTCATTTGTAGCTTCTCCAAATAGTTTATCTGCATGCACTAATATTCTAAGTTGTGGTTATTTATTTAATTATTTATTTTTTATATTAAATTACATATATTATGCATGCATGCATTTGTTAAGTTTACTTACACTAGATTGTTTCCTTTTACATCACAATGTTCTTAAACCTTTATTTCTTTTAAATAATAGTTTAATAATAGTTTAAATTAGATTTCGAATTTCCGGATTAGCAGTTTCAGACTTTTGTATCCAATGTGTTTGCCCAGACACTTTAATCAGCATGGACATGTTACTTTTAGAACAGAAACATCTTATCGCTCTCAGAACACACAGAGTGTTCTTACACAACACAACTGAGAGCTTACACACAGAACTTAGTGTGAAAGCACTCACATTGATCTTAGAATGGACATGTGGCTTACACAATAAAGCAAACATGAAGAGAAGTTAAGAGTAATTGCTTCTACCCTATCATATGCAAATTATTTTCTCCTGTTCGTTTTAAGAAAGTGGCCCAGAACCTCAAAATCAGTACTTTTGGTTTTTTAGTATGCGATTTTAAACTGTGTAGGATGCAGATACGTCTGACGCCCACACTACATTCACTCCCCACCCCCGGCCCGGGAAAACGAGCTCCACGCAGACTGACCCAGCAAATGTCCACCGAGTGTGTCTCAGTTTCCATAGTTACTTCTGAGCTAATTTGGCCCTGAGACGAATAGATGCTGACCTTTGTGACCCCAGATCCACCTCCTCTCTTTCCTCTTTTCCATTTATTTTCTGTCGTTCTCACTGCCTTGGATCTCTTTAATGCTCATGTCATTTCCTGTCAGTATAGTCTGATAAGTAAAGAAGATTTAGCAGCTCATGCTGTCATAGACATGAACGGTCACTGATCCAGATGACACATAATGATGTCAATTGCAATCGTCCAGTTGGCACACAAATTAAGTGACTTCTCTAATTATTTTTCTACTTCATCTCGTTTAAATTCTTTCCTTCCTGTAACTGAAGGACACTGATTATCTGCTTTCTGCTCTGCCCTCAGCTAACCTGTAAATTGTGCTGTCTGTTTACAGAAAATTAAAGTGGATTACATTGCCTGTACCTCATTTGGCTTATGTTCTTTTGCACAAACGTGTACTTAAACACTCACTGACTTACTGAGCATTTCTCGACACCTTGAACATTATCACCATTCATTTTGGAATGCACATTTTACTCTTTCTTACATTTACAGTGAAGTGAACAGACTATTTAAAGTCCATTAGATGTGCGTACCGTCAGAGAGAGCAAGTAGGCCAGTGTCTTCACGTACTGAGCTGACCGTAATCCTCTCAGAGTGGTGTGTGTAAAACAGGACAGCTTTAGGTTAGTCTACGCTACTAAGCCAGCTTTTGTTACCTTAGGATACAGTCCTCTGCCACTTTAAAGTGATTTCAAAGAGTAACTATTTTTTATTAGCAGAACCATGTGTTAGATATGGAAACTTAGTTATTTAAATAGACGGTATATTGCATATTAGTATATTTACAATAATATAATATAATATAATATAATATAATATAATGATTGATAATTAACAATTATATTTTTTTATTCAACAAGAATGCATTCAAATGATCTATATATTATTAGATTCAGTTCTTTTTAAATTTCCGTTCACTGAAGAATCCTATATATATATATATATATACATTGTGTACTGAAAGTATTCAGACCCCCTTAAATTTTTCACTCTTTGTTATATTGCTGCCATTTGCTAAAATCATTTAAGTTATTTTTTTTCCCTCATTAATGTACTCACAGCGCCCCATATTGACAGAAATTTTTTGCAGATTTATTAAAAAAGAAAAACTGAAATATCACATGGTCACGTTACAGTATTCGCACACAAGTATTCAGACCCTTTGCTCAGTATTTAGTAGAAGCACTCATTTGATCTCTGAAGGATCGTGTGATGCTGAAGTCTTAAGTCAGGATGCTGAAAATTCAGCTTTGCATCAGAGTAATGAATTACATTTTTCAAAATATATTAAAATGTAAATAATTTATTTTAATTTGTAATATTAGTGTTTTACTGTACTATGCCAATTGAATGCAGCCTTGGTGAGCAAATCCAAACTTTTTTTTTTATATATTTCATATTTAATATCTACTACATTTCTGCTACTATATTACACAACAGCAGCTTTTCCCCTTTTTTTATCTGGTCATGTCCCATTCTTACACATATTCTTAACTGTGATCTTGCTGGAATGTGGACACCAACCAAATGTGACACATTTCGGTTCCAGGTGGAGACAGGTTGTAGTGGATCTGATTAACCAGACTTTAACACTGAGGTTTCACAGAGATCCCGCATCTGACAGAGACATTCTCCTGACATCTGTCTTGAGCGCTACGTCTTTCTCTGTGTGTGTGTGTGTGTCAGTGTTTAAGGTTATCTGTGCATAACCACTGGAAGAATGTTAGCCATGCAGGTTCTGTTCTAAGAGCTAGAGCACTGATACTGGCTGTCAATCAACCAAAACTCCTCCCCTTTTGTTTACATCACTGTCAATCATCCCTGCTTGTGTCTTACATCCTGCTGTGAGGGGGTGTGACAGGTTAGTTTGACAATTTAAAGGGGTTATAGATTGTTTTAGAGGGGTCAGGTGGGGAACGTACCTCTATGTGTTTTCAAGCTTTTTAAGAAAAAAAAAAAGAAAATGCAACAATATCACAAGTTTTTTCAGTATAAATTCTATTACAAACTGTAGTATGTTTTTATAGATTTGTGAATATTTAGATTTTTACGTATTTAT
>JAUYWG010000059.1:3257577-3271002 GCA_034779775.1 Enteromius afrohamiltoni
GGAACAGCAGTACTACTCCACAATTCAGTTTTGATGTAAGCTAATTCAGAGCATTACAGTAATTGTGTATAGCTTTTTGAAACTGTACAGTGTTTATCTAGTTTATAGTCATAAGTCTCCTAAATGCAGGCCTAGTTGTATACCCTAATAATTAATTAGCCTAATTGTAATAGCCCATGATCTTTTAAGAGTCACAGAAAATGTACATTTAATATAGAAAATATTAACTGTTTTAACGCATTATTTAAAATTAGCCTCTTATATATTTATATATATATATATATATATATATATATATATATCTGTATGTCTTAGATTAACTGTAGGCCACTTTAGATAAAAGGAAATGAAAGGAAAGGACGTGATATGTGGCCAGCTATGGTTTCTCAGGAAACAGGAATTTGTGCTCTGCGTTGAACCCATCCAAGTGCACACACACAGCAGTGAGAAGTGTTTAACCAATCACACACACACAGTGAACACACACCCAGAGCAGTAAATATAACTGATAAATATAAATCAGCTGATAATGTGAGATTGTCGAAGAGCCATAAACCTAACGTACTGCTACAGTCTTCTGATGTCATAAAATATAGCGTTAATTTGAGAAACATGAGTAATTTTAACTGATGACTCTTCATGATGACGAAATTGTAGCCTAGTCTCTCTGGTCTCTGCTCTGCAGTTCGAATGGCCGCACACACAGCTGCTTTTTACAGCTACATACAAGGCAAAAAAATTGATAAAAGAAAAAATGTCTAAAAAAAAAAAGTACCATAAAACTTTATTTTATTAAATATGTTGAATTGCAAAATAGTGTATGCACTTTTCATGCCATTAAATAACAGATTGAGTCCAAATGTAAAAACCATATAAAGTCACGGACCCTGCTCCGCCTTCTCTGCCGGTAGTTACGCCTCTGTGAGGTGGCGGACTTTGAAATCCTTCACAGTAAAATGAAAGCAAAAGAAGAGGGAAATTTAGAATGAGAGAAATAAGTCCGTAGGAAGCTTGAATTTCTTGCGCAAGAATCTGTGGGTTGAATCAGTCTCAGAATGAGTTCACAAGGATCTGAAAATCACAGGTAAGACTCCAGCTGAAGTCAAGCTTGTTTAAAACTTGTTAAGGTGATTTTAACTGCCATGTTGTCTTCACAGTGTTGTCAAGATGCCCTGTGCGCTTGAGCCTTATAAGAAGCATAAGAATATAGGCAAATGTCTAATCATCAGTAATGAGCAGTTCCGTGAGTATTAACCTGTTTAAGCCAGGAGGACGTTGTCTCTCACTTGCTTCCAGTATTTGAAACTGTTCTTTGATACATCTCAACTCTTTTCAATGCCTAAAATAACTCTTAATATTGAACCTAATGCTACTGTAACTCCATTCTGAGTTTTAACTTAGCCAAGTTAAAACTCAGAATGGAGTTACAATAGCATTAGGTAGCATTAACCCTTAACACTTTTTTTCTTGCTGACTCCAGCTTTTCTGTTTTGAGTTCTTATACCACATCTGCTTACAGTTCTTATTCATGTGATGTTTATCATGTCTTGTTTTTTGGCATTCCACCAAGTATCCGTTCCTGAAAAAAAACCCTCTAGCCTTTTCCTGATGATTCTATCAAGGTTTAGTTTATAATAATGCATGTCTGAGTGTAGCATTATATCCACTTTTACATATTTTTTAAAAGGTAATATTGAGTCGAAATGGTTTCTTTTTTTCAGACAAAAGAAAAAAAACACACAAGTCAATCACAGTTATTGGGTTATTTTATTAACAAGCAATTTTATTAACATTTAAATAATTGAATTGAATGTCAGTCTTTTCAGTCTTTTCAACTTCCTCAATAGTCCTATTGGAGCAATTAATGAAATTGAAATTATTACAAATCCATTCACTAGTGCTGTCATTTTGTTCCAGGCTCACCACATTTGTATAGAAATGGCTGTTCTGTAGATGAAAAAATCCTATCCGACACATTCAAGTCCCTGGGTTTTCAAGTAAAGGTGGAGAAGAACCTGTCAGCTAATGAAATGATTGGTTCACTGAGGAAAGGTAAGTTGTAATTTCCAGTATTCTGGATGTGTTATTGTGCCTGTACGAATTTACAAACATAGTGTTTGTGCCTCAGTATCTAAGGAGAACCACACAGAAAATTCCTGCTTTGTGTGTGTGCTGATGAGCCATGGTGAGGAAGGAACAATCCTTGGATCAGATGAGCGCTGGATGCCTGTCAAAACCCTGACCTCGCTTATGACCTCTGACCTCTGCCCTAGTTTGAGGGACAAGCCAAAACTCTTCTTCCTACAGGTAGCTGTCACCTGCAAAACACTCAGAGCATCTCATAACATTTTGTCTTTTTTTAATTGTTTGTGGTTGTTTTGTTCATATATTCAGGCCTGCAGGGGGCTGGAATATGACCCTGGTGTTGAGGCAGACAGTGTTGAAGCACCAGAGGAGTATTTGGGAATAACTGACGTTCCCGAGGGGGATTTTCTCTGCTGTTACTCCACAGTGGAAGGTTTGCATTCACTGAAATAGTTGCAGCATAGGTGGATTTCCAGAATTTTTAGACTCTTTTCATGCATTTAAAAGAAAATTTGTTTCTCAACAGGGTACTATTCTTGGAGAAATCCAGAAAAAGGCTCAGTATTTATCCATAAACTTTGCGAGATGTTAAAGGACTGTCATCTAGAGATTGCTCAAATTCTGACAAGAGTAAACCATCATGTGGCCAATTACTTCCAGTCTTACACCACAGACCCGGATACACATAGAAAGAAACAAATGCCGTGCTTTGCCTCAAGACTGACCAAGGATTTTTACCTTCAAGTGCCACAGAAGAAAAAAAAATAAATTTAAATGACTGCTAGCAAGTCAGTGATAGATGTGCAAGGCAGAAGTGTATTGATATATTAGCTTTTGCATGCATATATGTACTTTTTGTTCAGTGTTCTGTAAGATACATTGGTTAATCAGTACAAAATGCCACATCAGTATTGTAAAACTTTGAAGTGCTTGACATTTATAAAATACTTCAGGTTCTACATCCACTTGATTATTTTCTCTTATTTATTTCTAAATAAAATGTTCAAACCAAATGATTTTTCACTATAGGCAAGTCTTGCATCTGTCAGTGTTTTTTCCCTTCTTAGTTTAGATTATACATATCATAGTTTAAAAAATATATAGTTTATGGTTAAAAATTCAACTAAATCTGTACATAAAAGGCAGTTAATTTGAACATTATGAAGGCATTATAAAAGTAAATAAAGTTTCTCCTAGCTATAACCAAAACCGAATATTGACACAAGATATTGTCACGCTATAGAAACACCCATATATTGTTTAATTGGAAAGTAGAAGACAACCTATTTGCACTTACTGAACAGTAGTTTCCCCACTCAGTGGAGAAAGAGAAAAGGCATCACCGAACCAGATACAGAATAACTGTTACAAAAGAGTCCGGGAGAAATAGCGAGTTCATATGCAAAAGTGATTTAATAAAGGCTCAGGGTCAGAACAACAACAATTGAGTGCTGGCAGACAGTGTTGAAAACAGTCCATGAATGAAAACAGACATAAAACGAACTGAAAAAGTTCGCTGGGCCCTGAAATGCCATCCCCTGATCTGGGCTGGCACTTCCAGCTGACTGTGACAATAACAAACATAAGCATTTAAAAAGGTTATGTCACTATTTTGTTTTAAAAAACATGACAACTGTGGTCACAGTAGTTATAAGAATGAGATTAAATGCTCTTGTCATTATGTAGCTTCCTTCTTTTCTTTCTCACACTCTCTGTCCTGGTTCTGACTTCTTCAAGGCTTTGAGAACAGACACAAGACAAAAAAAAAACTGGATGGAGAGAAAGAGTAAGTGAAAATCCATAAAGATGAACCACCAACTTATAAAATGAATCACAAAGGTGCCAAAAGACTCCACCAAAACACTCACTGAAAAAACATCAGACACTGAAAAAGAGCATGACTGGTCATGATTATTCCTGTAAGAATAGACCACGCCACACTATGGTGGAAATTTCCAATGTATACTTGAGAAGACAAATGAGAGAGTGAAGACAGAAGATGATCTCAGAGATGGAGATGATCAGATTGAAGAACTCTGCTGTAAATACTGAGCATATACTGAGTATTCATGAAAATAAATGTCCAGTGCAGTGATTAAATTAATTTGATCCATTTGTGGAGGCGATCTCACACCAGGAGGTGTTAATCTGAATATATGCAAGGGAAAAAAACAAAACAATTTTTAATCAGTTAATCAAAGATAGAAAAAGTCACTTATTTTCCCCAGTAGTTTTTTAATTTATCGCGCTTTAATGAAATGACACGCATGCTTGCGATTCAGATTTGATTACACTTCATGAGTTAAGGCAGGCGTTCACGGTGCGATTTCTGCTATTGTACGAGCTCGCAGACGATTATCTTGCGATCTTGTTCAACTGCACATATAAAAAGGAAACACACACTCATGTATATGTCTGCAGTGCTCACTCGCCCCAGAGACTTGAAATTTGACACAGTCACAGACAAGACAGTAGTCTATAGTTTATTATATGGTTAACATTGTTTTTTTTGTAATCATACTGCTCTGATTTTTATTTGTTATAAAAATGGTCCCACTTTATATTGAGTGTCCCAAATACATGTGTACATGAGCTTGTAAAATCGTAGTAAAATTGTGTTGTATGTGACTGCCATCGTACAATTTTTAAGATAAACTCAGTTGTGAGTTTCGAAGTTCAGAATCGCACCTTGTGCCTTTAGACAAGCCCTGCTGAGTACGAGTAGGTAATTAATTGATTTGTCCAACACAGTCTCACAACCAATTCGTACGTATTCATACGAGGTGCCAAATTTATGCTAATTCGTACGACCTCACTCATTTTGTACAATTTGTCTAAAACCTTGTGACGGTTAGGTTTAGGGGCGGGTTTAGGTTTAGGTCATTCGTACCAATTCATACGAGTCAGGTCATACTAATTCGTTCGAATTAGCCACCTCATAAAATATGTACGAATTGCTGTGAGATCAGGTTGGATTTGTCCCATTGGCTCTTTCCGGTGCTTATCAGTTTTGTTTTGTTTTATTGGACAGTCACACTTTTAATACATTTAAAAAATATCCTACAAAATCTATGACACATCATATCAACACATTTTCATAAGATGCATAGATTAAAATCATACAAAGAAGACTCACATGGCAGTTTTATGAAATTTCGCAGGTCAATTGTTTTAATTCAGATACACAAACAATTAACTGGTTATGTAATTCTATAATTCTTCAAAATATGAGTTACCAATGAAAGTGTTAGATCAGCTATGAAAACCTACAGAAAGGCAATTTGCCCGCCCTTTTAATGAATAGAATTGGCTGCACAAAACCAGCCAGAAAGAAACAAGTAAGAGACAGTGATTCTAGAATACGGCTAGCAGGTATTGATAGAATATATTGTAATGCTGTGATTGAACTGGGGGCATAAGTGATTACTAAAGTCACAGTAGTTATTACAATTATGTGAAATGCTTTCCTTTTTAAGTGATTTTCTTTATCTCTGTGTCTCCCTCTCTCTCCAGGTCCAGGCTTCTTCAGAGCTCTGAGAACAGCTAGACCGCAGAACAGGTTTATGACTAGGAAAACTAAGAAGTGTGCCATGTACATGCATTTAAAAATGTGCATAAAACATGGATTTACAAATTGCAGAGAAAATGCACAACATGCCATAATCATTATCCAGGTAACAATAGAGCACGCAACTTTGTATCTGAGAAGTTTGAACTTCAGGAAGATTACAGGATGAACCACTGCCAGGTAACGCTCAACACAGATCAGACTCTGAAAGAAACGGGCAGTGGTGATGAATCCTGACAAAAACATCATAACGCTCCAGAGTTTTGGAAATAGATTGCCAAGAACAGAATTTAATGAACGCAGACATAATATAATCTCACAGATAGAGATGTTTAGAGTGAAGAATTCAGATGCAATTCCTTTTCCTGTCCCTTTGACAATAAGCCACAGAATATAGGAGTGTGTAGGAAGACCGAACAGGATATTAGTACTAAGTAGTGCAAAATCATATGTTGAATTATAATATCTGGACAAATTGATTATGTTACATGAGTCATTTGTTGGACGTGCCGCAGTTTCATTTGAGATGTTCATCATACACCTGTCTTTACATTCACCTGAACAAATACAAAGAATAGAATCAGCCTTTAATCTGCAGAAATAAAGTTGTAAACACCTATCTTGACCCAGCATCTAATATTAAGGCTTTGTTAATTAGAACATGTATTATATCACATCTATTATATTGTACTCATATATGAATTCAGCATATTAAGATATGTAATCTGATTATAGATCTCAATTTTATCAAATCATATTTTATTTATTTTATAAAATAATTAAGAAAAATAATTGTTTACCAGAATATTAATAGTCAAATTTCTCCACTCTCAACAGAAATGTCTGTCTTTCTTCTCTTCATCAGCGATCAGTGCTGTTCTCACTCACAATCTACAATGCTGAATATGCTGCATGTCAGTTTTACTATTCAATGCAAATTTGCCATTGCTTGCACCGTGGTTTAATATATGCGCTAATGCTTTACATAAAATGGCAATGCATAATTTTTGTGGGCAATGTAATGTTCAGGGGTACTGATATAAAAATAAACTCTTAATTTTGCAAACATATTTAATAACAAAAGTAATACTTCAAATTATAGAGTAACATTTTATTTTTAAATACGATGTGACGACCCTATACAATACCATTTAACTGATCAACATTACACACCAACACATTTTCATGAGATGTATTGACAAATATCACACAGAGAAGACTGACATCTTCATTAGAGATTTATAAAAATCAGAGCACTGGTAATTTCTTTTATTGGAGCACACAAACAATCAAAATGTTATGTAATTCTTAGAAAACTATTAAATTATGTATTAAAAATATATTGAAGAATGTTAAATCAGCTATAGAGACCTACAGAAAGGCAGTTTGCCAGCCCTGTGAATGAAGAGAAGAGGTTGCACAAAACCAGCCAGAAAGAAACATGTAAGACTCAGTGATTCTAGTTCACGGCTAGCAGGTATTGATAGAATATATTGTAATGCTGTGATTGAACTGGGAGCATAAGTGATTACTAAAGTCACGGTAGTTATTAGAATGAGGAAGAACGCTCTTCTCTTTGTGTGATTTTCTTCATCTCTGTGTCTCCCTCTCTCTCCAGGTCCAGGCTTCTTCAGAGCTCTGAGAACAGCTAGACCGCAGAACAGGTTTATGGCGAGTAAAACTATGAAGTGGACAAGGTACAGGCATTTAAAAACAGCCATAAAACATGGGTCTACAAGTTGCAGAGAAAACACATTACATGCCATAATCAGTATCCAGGTAACAGTGGAGCATGCAACTTTGTATCTGAAATGTTTGAACTTCAGGAAGGTTACAGGATGAACCACTGCCAGGTAACGCTCAACACAGATCAGACACTGAAAGAAACGGCCAGTGGCAATAAATCCTGACAAAAACATCATAACGCTCCAGAGCTTTGGAAATATCATGCCAAGCACAGAATTAAATGAACGCAAACATGACATTATCTCACAGATAGAGATATTCAGATTGAAGAATTCAGATGCAATTCCTCTTCCTGTCCCTTTGACAATAAGCCACAGAATATAGGAGTGTGCAGGAAGACCAAACAGGATACTGGTGGTATGTAGTACAATATCATAGGGTGCACTGTTATAATATCTGGACAAATCAGTTATGTTACATGTGTCATTTGTTGAAAGTGTGGCAGTTTTATGCGAGATGTTCATTATATAAGTGTCTGCATTCACCTGAACAAAAAAGAAATGAGACTTTAAACTGCAGAAATCAATGGAAGCCAGTTTTTGTCACAGATTAAAGAAAATCTCAGCATCTCAGAACTTACATGTTACATTTTCACCTGTTTCGCTTTTTTTTTCTCTCAGAATTGAGAGATATAAACTTAGAAATCTAAATTCAGACATTAACTTGCAATTAAAAGTTTATAACTCAGAATGGTAAGATTCGGTTACAATTAAATTAAATTATTTTTTTTAGATTTTTAGTTTTTAGATTCTGCAGCAGTAATGGATTTCCATAGGAAACAAGATAAATATAGAATGTCAAATAATTTACTTCAACATTTAACGAAATTACTAAAATTAATGTTTAAAACAGCTATATAGACCCAGCATTAGTCAAAATTTGTGCTGTCAAATGATTAATTCTGATTAATCACATCTGAAATAAAAATTGTGGAATAAATAATATATATGTGCATGCTGTGTATATTTATTAATACACACACATATCCAAAAAATACATTATATTTATATATTAAATATATTTATATATTATAAATAATTATATGAGTAAAAATATAAACATGTGAATATGTGTAAATATTTTCAAGATATATGCTATGTTTATAATTTATATATTCATACATATACACAATACACTCATATATATGTGTACAATTTTTGGATGTGTCACAATTAATAGTTTGACAGCACTAATCAAAATACATAAAAATACTATTCAATTAATGTTTCATGCTTATATATGTGATGTAAATTGTATCAAATTAACATTAAGTCTCATGATCTCACTATATATCTCGCAATTTCATCAAATTATATTTTGTTCGTAAATGTTGCAATGCTAAAAATACAATTTTGAAGAAAAAAACAAATACAAATAGTTAGTTACCAGGATATTAATAGTCAAATCTCTTCACTCTCAACAGAAGTGTCTCTCTGTCTTCAGTGCATCAGTGATCAGTGCAGTTCTCACTCACAATCCACAACGCTGAATATGCTGTATTAGTTTTATTATTCTATGCAAATTTGGCATTGCTAGCAGGACCATGCTTTACTGTATGAGCTACAGGAATGCTTTACAGCATTTTTATTGGCAAAGCAATTTTTAACACAAGCAATAGTATAAAACTGAACTGTGCTTAATTTTGCAACATACTATTGAATGATGACAGTAATGTTTTAGTTAATAGACTGATAATTATTTAAATATAATGTGAAGACACTTACAGTAACATTTAAAAGATCAATATACAGTACAAGTACACACCAACACATTTTCATTCACATGTATTGATGAATGTCGTACTGAGGAGAGGGACATGTTCATGAGAACTTTATGAAAATCAGAACACAGAGCAATTTGTTTTATTGGAGTACACAAACATTAAACAAAAATTAAATTATTAATGAAGCAGGCAGTGTGCCAGTGAATGAAGAGACATCTCTCTCAAAGTCCAGGCTTCTTCAGAGCTCTGAGAACAGCTAGACAGCAGAACAGGTTTATGGCGAGGAAAACTATTAAATGGACCATGTACATGCATTTAAAAACATGCATAAAACATTAAATTCAATTAAAACATAAAACAAGTTTCAGAGAAAACAGATTACATACAATAATCATTATCCAACAGTGCAGCAGATCACTCTATATCTGAGAGGTTTGTACTTCAGAAAGGTTACAGGATGAACCACTCCCATGTAACGCTCAACACAGATCAGATGCAATTCAGATGCAATTCCTCTTCCTGTCCCTTTAACAATGAGCCACAGAATATAGGAGTGTGTAGGAAGACCGAACAGGATACTGATAATATATAGCTTAACATTATATGATATGGTGTTATAATATCTGGACAAGTAGGTTTCATATGTTGCACATATTTTTTGTTGGGGATATGGCAGTTTCATCAGGTTTATGTCGAGAAAAATTATGAAGTTGCAAATTTGTGAAATGTAAAGTCATAATTCTGAGAAAAAAGTTAGTATTGTGACATAAAAAGTCATAGTTACCTTTTTAATTCTTAGATTTGGTGTTTAGAAATGGGCCTCTAAAAATCTAGAAATTTAATTTAATAAACAAAATTACGAAAATGAATGTTTAAAGCAGCTATCTAGACTCAGCATTAGATAATAAGGTTTCTTTAATCAAAATATATTAAAGTATTATGTGAGTGAAGTTACATGTGTATTGTGACAGACTGGGAAGACTCATGGGGATCCATTTTGCAGCGTTGTTTATTAACAGGGTCAGACAGGCAGAGGTCGGAATAACAGCAGACAGAAATGGCAGGGACAAGGCAGTAATCGTAGTCAAAACACAGGCAGGAAGTACAGGGCAGGCGGCAAGAATCAAAGTCAATATAACAGTCCGAACAAACACGAATAAATCAAACCAGGGAAACGCTCAGTAGTGACAGCCGGGGCAAATCAAGACTTCGCGTCTGAAAGGCACGGTGAAAGGCATCTAATAGAGAGGGGTCGAGATTGTCTTGTGTGCTCACTCACAATCTCTCCTCTGGACCATAGCCTTCCCAGTCGATGAGATATTGTAAGAGGCGACCCCAGCGCCGAGAGTCCAGGATTTCCTCTCCATCGATGACCAGGGGAGGGTTGTTGGGTACCGCGACCTCGTCCTGGTCCCTCTCTCCATCGGGGGCATCAGCGGGCTTAAGCAGAGACACATGGAATGTGGGTGAGATTTGGTAGGCAGGAGGTAAATCTAATCTAAATGAAACTGGTGTAATTTGACGTTGAATTTGGAAAGGACCCATGTACCTTGGACAGAGCTTCTTGCAGGGTTGACGTAGCCTTAGGTCCCGGGAGGAGAGCCACACCCAATCTCCAGGTTGGTAGGGGGGATTAGGACGCAGATGGCAATCTGCTTGTTCTGGGACTCATCGAACTACACTTGTGGGTGTACATGGGCTGCGTCTCAGGTCTCCTCGCTTCTAGTCAACCAGTGATCTACTGATGGTAAGTCAGTGGACTCCCCTGACCAGGGGAACAAGGGTGGTTGGTAGCCCAGAACGCACTGAAAGGGTGTGAGGTTAGTGGCTGGCTTACGGAGTGAATTCTACGCAAATACGGCCCAAAAGATGAACTGGCTTGAAGGGTTGAAGCAGACCAGCCGGGTGTTGACGGGAGCTTTTGGTCATGTTGCAGGTGGGGCATGATTTAACAAAGGAGGCTGTGTCCGCTTGTAATGTGGGCCACCAGAAGCGATTTGTAACTAGTTCGGTGGTCACCAGGATGCCAGGATGACCCGAACTGGGGTTGTCGTGAATGAGCTGGAGCAGTCTTTTCCTCAGGGTCTCAGGCACGTAGAGACGAATGGGTGGGCATTCTGGTGGTGTGGGATCCTCTGCCTGTGCGGACATAATCTCACTGGTGATGTCCCACTGGACGGGTGCCACAATCAGGGTTGGAGAGAGGATGTTATCGGAGTGACTGGATTGTGTGGTGGTATCGTACAACCTGGACAGGGCATCCGCCTTGCAGTTCTTGGTTCCCGGGCGGTAGGTGATCTTGAATTCAAAACGTGAAAAAAAGTGACCAATCGGCTTGTCTGGCGTTTAGTCTTTTGGCAGTTTCTAGATTTCGGTGGTCAGTGAGGATAATAAAAGGTTCCCGGGCACCCTCCAGCCAGTGTCGCCACTCCTTCAGCGCCACTTTCATAGCTAATAATTCTCTGTCTCCTACGTCATAATTCCTTTCAGCAGCAGTGAGCTTCCTGGAGTAATAAGCACACAGGTGTAACTTAGCTCGATCACCCTGGCGTTGAGACAAGATGGCCCTGATACCTGTTTTAGAAGCTTCTACCGCCACAATAAACTGAAGTTCAGGATTGGGGTGGTGCAGAATGGGAACCTTTGTAAACTTCTTCTTAAGTCGGAGGAATGCTGAATCGCTTTCGGAGCTCCAGGGCAGTGTCTTAGTCCCTTTGTGAGTCATGACCGTTAAAGGTGCTCTCAAGGAGTTCTCAACACTTGCTCAGTTTAGCGTACAGTTGATGATCAATGAGTTTCCTGAGGACTGTCTGGACATGGTGAATGTGGCTCTCGAAGTTATCGGAGTATATTAAAATATCATCAATGTAGACCAGGACAAAGCGGTTTAGATCTTCTCTGAATATATCATTCACCAGGGACTGAAAGATGGAGGGACTATTAGATAACCCAAAGGGCATTACCAGATATTCATAGTGCCCACTGGTGGTGGAAAAAGCCATCTTCCATTCGTCACCCTCTAGAATGCGGATCAAGTTGTAGGCATTTCACAGATCTAGTTCGGTGAAGAACTTAGCGGTGCATAGTTGTTCTAAGGCTGCTAGTACCAGAAGCAGGGGGTAACGGTATTTGATTGTGATCTTGTTGAGTGATCGGTAATCAATACAAGGTTGAAGAGTCCTTCTTTTTCACAAAGAAGAAGCCCACTGAGGCAGGTGATGTGGATTGGCGAATAAAGCCCTTGGCAAGCTCCTCCTTAATGTACTGATCCATGCTGGTGGTTTCCGGCTGTGAGAGTGGAAATACACGGCTACGGGTGGGCATGGTTCTGGGAATGAGATCTATAGCACAGTCCGTGGGCCGGTGTGGAGGTAGCTGGGTGGCCTGGGTCTTACTGAAGGCCATTTTCAGATCTTTGTATTGTTCAGGTAGTAAGTTGAACTCTGGATCCTCCTCTGTCGTGAGCTGGACCTTGTGGATGAAGCGGGTGGCCTTGGTGATGCAGCAAGCATGACAGGTGGACGACCACTGGGTTATCTGATGGTCGCTCCAGAAAATAGTGGGGTTGTGGAGCTCAAGCCATGGTAGACCGAGGATTAGTGGGTGCTCGGGTGAGTGAATGACATAAAGTTGAATTTCCTTTTTGTGAAGTGAGCCAGTGAGCAGTGTGAGTGTCCGAGTCTGAGAAGTCACATGTCCAGTTCCTATGGGTCGGCCGTCGAGGGCTGCCATTGTTGGGGTACATGGAATCACAGGAATAGTGTATTTAGTAACAAACTCTAGGTCAAATAGGTCAAACCTCAATTTCAGAAAATCATAATGTAAATGTTGTGATTCTAAAAATCCAATTTTGAACGAATAAAAAAAAAAACGTAAATAAATAATTGGTTACTGGAATATTAATAATCAAATCTTTCCACTCTCAACAAAAATGTCCGGCTGTCTTCAGTGCATCAGTGACTAGAACTGCATCAGAATCTATGGAGCTGCGTATGTTGTTGTAACAAACCGCTCCTCTGTGGCCCTCTCCGACAAGCAGCAGCGGGAACCCTCGCCCGAGTATTAATGTTCCCACCCGGACTCTTTTGAAGAAGGACGGGGGACTCAGGCCGTGCATAGACTACCGGGCACTCAATGACATTACCATCAAGTATCGCAACCCCTTGCCACTGGTTCCTTCAGCTCTTGAACAGCTGCACTCGGCCTGCATCTTCACCAAGCTAGATCTCCGGAGCGCCTACAATCTAGTGTGCATACGGGAGGGGGACGAATGGAAAACGGCCTTTTCCACGACCACCGGGCA
>JAUYWG010000059.1:3271102-3297697 GCA_034779775.1 Enteromius afrohamiltoni
CGGACTCTTTTGACCCTCGTACCTCGGCGCTTCCGCGCTGGCTTTTCCCGCCAAGGTGGACTATAAAGGCTCAGACTCGAACAAGTCGCGAAGTTTCGATTTGCCTCGGCCATCGTCTCTGAGCGTTTTTCCCAGTATACCGTTTGATTTCCCGTGTTTGATTTCCTGCCTGTGTTTTGTTTCCGCCTTTTGCCGCCTGCCCTGGACCATTGCCTGTTATTGACTACGATTTCTGCCTGTCCCCTGATTTACCTGTTCTACTGTGACTTTGACCCACGCCTGTCTGACTTCTCTATTAAAATCTGTTGCACGTGGATCCGACTGAGTCCCGCAAATCATTACAGTTGTGTGCTAGTTTTATTATTCTATGCATATTTGGCAAGCTAGCACCATGCTTTACCTTATGAGTTAATGCTTTACATAGAATAGTAATACATCATTTTTGCTGGCAAAGTAATGTTAAACACAATTTATAAAATTAAACTATCATTAGTTTTGCAAGATACTATTGAATGATGACAGTAATGTTTTAGAGGGTGAATTTTATTTGTAAATATGATATGAAGAGTCTTACAGTAACATTTAAAAGAACAATATACAAGTACACACCAACACATTTTCATAAGATGTATTGATGAATGTCATACTGAGAACACAGATTACATGACAGATTTATGAACATCAGAGCACAGGGCAATTTGTTTTATTGGAGTACACAAACATTGAACATTCTTTAATTCTTCAAAATTCTAGTTATTCATGAAAAGAGTTACAACAGCTGGAGACCAGGCAGTTTGCCAGCTCTATGAATGAAGAGAAGAGGCTGCACAAAACCAGTCAGAAAGAAACATGTAAGACTCAGTGATTCTAGTTCAGGGCTAGCAGGTATTGATAGAATATATTGTAATGCTGTGATTGAACTGGGAGTGTAAGTGATTACTAAAGTCACGGTAGTTATTAGAATGATTAGAAACGCTCTTCTCTTTGTGTGATTTTCTTCATCTCTGTGTCTCCCTCTCTCTCCAGGTCCAGGCTTTTTCAAAGCTCTGAGAACAGCGAGACCACAGAACAGGTTTATGGCGAGGAAAACAATGAAGTGTGCCAGGTACAGGCATTTAACAAGACGTATGTTACATGGTTGTACAAGTTCCAGTAAAAACACATTACATGCAATGATCATTATCCAGGTAACAGTGCAGCAGATCACTTTATATCTTAGATGTTTGAACTTCAGGAAGGTTACAGGATGAACTACTGCCAGGTAACGTTCAACACACATCAGACACTGAAAGAAACGGGCGGTGGAGATGAATCCAGTCAAAAACATCCTAAAGTACCAAAGCCTTGGAAATACTTCGGCAAGCAGAGTTATCAATGAACGCAGACATAACATAATCTCACAGACAGAGATGTTCAAATTAAAGAATTCAGATGCAATTCCTCTTCCTGTCCTTTTAACAATAAGCCACAGAATATAGGCGTGTGTAGGAAGACCAAACAGGAAACTGATAATATATAGTGTATTATATGGTATACTGTTATAATATCTGGACAAGTAGGTTATGTTACATGTTTCATTTGTTGGGGATATGGCAGTTTCATCTGAGATGTTCATCATACAGCTGTGTTTGAGTTAACCTGAACAAAAATAAGGAATAGAATCAGACTGAAAACAAAATATCAATCTACAATATAAAACAAGAAATGTATTTTTAATTCAAGACAAAATGACTATTCTAGAAGTTAATTATATGATGATAAAATAATTGGTTACCGTTGGTTATGAATATAAAGTCAAATCCCTTCACTTCCTTAACAGAAATGTCTGGCTGTCTTCAGTCCATCAGTGATCGGTGCAGTTCTCACTCACGATCTACAACGCTGGATATGTTGTATGTCAGTTTTATTATTCAATGCAAATTTTGTATTGCTAGCTCCATTTCTGAGCTACAGGAATGTTTACATAGAGCAGCAATACCTCATTTGGTGCAAAAATTCATGTTCAGCAGAGGTAAGAGGGAAAAAAAATCCTAATTTTGCAAACTATTTAATAACATCAGCACTGTCTTGCTTTTATAGGGAAACTTGTATTAATACATTTGATTTCATTGGTCTTACAATAACATTTAAATGCACAACATATACAGGCATTTATTTTCATGACAAGATTGACATCTTCATGTCAGCTTTATGAAAATCTGAGCTCAAGGGAATTGTATTTTATTATAACACACACATAATGTGCCTGTTGTGTAATTCTTAAATTCTTTAAAAATGAAACAAGCTATTAATGAAGAAGTTTAGATCAGCTAAAGAGACCTAGAGAAAGACAGTTTACCAACACTGTGAATGAAGAGAAGAGGTTGCACAAAACCAGGCAGAAGGTAACATGTAAGACTCAGTGATTCTAGTTTATAGTTAACATGTACTGATATAATATATTGTAATCCTATGATTGAACTGGGAACGTAAGTGATTACTAAAGTCACGGTAGTTATTAGAATGAGGTAGAATGCTCTTCTCTTTATGTGATTGTCTTCTCTCTGTCTTCCTCTCTCTCCAGGTCCAGGTTTCTTCAGAGCTCTGAGAACAGCTAGACAGCAGAACAGGTTTATGGCGAGGAAAACTATGAAGTGGACCAGGTACAGGCATTTAACAAGATACAAATCACATGGGTTTACATGTCCCAGAAAAAACACACAACATACAATGATCATTATCCAGGTAACAGTGGAGCATGCAACTTTGTATCTGAGAGGTTTGAACTTCAGGAAGATTACAGGATGAACCACTGCCAGGTAACGCTCAACACAGATCAGACACTGAAAGAAGCGTGCAGTGGCATTCAATCCAGTCAAAAACAATCTAACGTTCCAAAGCCTTGGAAATACTTTGGCTAGCAGAGTTAATGAAGAACGCAGACATAATATAATCTCACAGACAGAGATGTTCAAATTGAAGAATTCAGATGCAATTCCTCTTCCTGTCCCTTTAACAATAAGCCACAGAATATAGGCGTGTGTAGGAAGACCAAACAGGATACTGATAATATATAGTGTAACATCATATGGTATAGTCTTATAATATCCGGACAAGTAGGTTATGTTACATGTTTCATTTGTTGGGGATATGGCAGTTTCATCTGAGATGTTCATCATACAGCTGTGTTTGATTTAACCTGAACAAAAATTAAGGAATAGAATCAGACTGAAAACAAAATATCAATCTACAATATGAACCAACATTTATAATTAAATACAAAAATGAATATTCTAACCCAACGTCTGATATCATGGATTCATATAATGTACATTATTATATTATATACATCTATAGAATTAGCATTCTATATGGTTTTTAGTCTAAAAGTATGTAATCTGATTACTTAAAAATTGAAAATTTCTGATAATAAAAAGATTGGTTACCGACGTACCGAGGTAAATCTCTTCACTCCCTCAACAGAAATTTCCTTCTGTCTTCACTGCATCAGCGATCAGTGCAGTTCTCATTCAGAATACAACGCTGGATATGCTGTATGTCATTTTTACGACTCAATGCACATTCATCATTGCTAGCACCACTATTTGAGTTTAAAGAATGTTTGCATAGAAAAGAAATACATAATTTTGGTGGACAAACAGGAATAATTGTAAAAAATCTGCTTAATTTTACAAGATACTATTGAATAATATCAGCAACATTTCAGTTTATAGAATAACTTGGCTCATATCGTAACATTTAAATGAACAACATACAAACAGTGACACATTTACACATCTATAGAGACCTACAGAAAGGCAGTTTGCCAGCCCTGTGAATGAAGAGAATAGGTTCCACAAAACCAGCCAGAAAAAAAAATGTAAGACTCAGTAAATCAAGTTCCTGACTGGCAGTTATTGATAGAATATATTGTAATGCTGTGATTGTATTGTGAGCGTAAGTGATTACTAAAGTCACGGTAGTTATTAGAATGAGGAAGAACGCTCTTCTCTTTGTGTGATTTTCTTCATCTCGGTGTCTTCCTCTCTCTCCAGGTCCAGGCTTCTTCAGAGCTCTGAGAACAGCTAGACAGCAGAACAGGTTTATGGAGAGGAAAACTATGAATTGTGCCAGGTACAGGCATTTAGAAAGGTGTATATTGCATGGGTTTGCATTTCCCAGAGAAAACACATTAAATGCAATGATCAGTATCCAGGTAACAGTGGAGCATGCAGCTTTGTATCTGAGAAGTTTGAACTTCAGAAAGGTTACAGGATGAACCACTGCCAGGTAACGCTCAACACAGATCAGACACTGAAAGAAACGGGCAGTGGTGATGAATCCTGACAAAAACATTCTAAAGTACCAAATCCTTGGAAATACATTGGCAAGGACAGAACTGAATGAGCGCAGACATAACATAATCTCACAGATAGAGATATTCAAGTTGAAGAATTCAGATGCAATTCCTCTTTCTGTCCCTTTGACAATAAGCCACAGAATATAGGAGTGTGTAGGAAGACCAAACAGGATATTTATGACATGTAGTACAACATAATATAGTGCATTGTTATAATATCTGGACAAATAGGTTATGTTACACGTTTCATTTGTTGGGGATATGGCAGTTTCATCTGAAATGTTCATCATACAGCTCTATTTGATTTAACCTGAACAAAAATAAAGAATAGTATCAGACTGAAAACAAAATATCAATCTACAATAATCATTTTGGTGATTTAGCAGAAAAACAAATGTCGTAAAGAGCATAAGACAGCATCTGATATATTTTCATCAATTAGAATGCATTTTATGCTGTATTTTTCACACATAGATCTCTAGATTTCATCTTATTTTAAGGTATGTAAATTGACCATTTAGATTGCACAGTTTAGTTATATTATGTTTTTTTGTAAATGGTATAGCTATAAATATAACATTTTGAAGAAAAATAATTTGTTACCAAAATATTAAGTCAAATCTCCACTCTCAACAGAAATGTCAATGTCTGGCTGTCTTCAGTGCATCAATGATCAGTGCAGTTCTCGCTCACAATCTTCAACGCTGGCTGGATATGTTATATGTAATTTTTTTATTTTATGCTAATTTGAATATGCATATGGTGATTTATGACTATTAACATAACAAATAGTTAATCATTTGTTAACCGATTCTCACATGTTCATATTTAAAAATACTTGAGGAAGGTAATGATTTTATCATACTGTATCTTTTGTCGCTGTATTCATGTGTTCTTTGTTCCTACTTTATTCCTGATAGGCTCTAGTTATGGATAAATGGCATACAAGTGATCATTGCTTTGCCCAACTTGGCCCAAAGCACTTAATAAGTAAGTACTTTACTGAAAGTCTGATAACGTCACTGTCTCATATTTGGCTATTTGATGCACCCTACAGGGAGCCATATGTCACCGCATGTCAGATTTAATTCAATGCATTTTCTAAATGTCATGCAAGTTTAAAACGTTTCTTACTAAAAAAATAAAATAGAAATCTCTTGACAAAATAATATGTCAAGTGGTTTCTATTTTATTTTATTTTTTTTTAGGAAGAAACGTTTTAAACTTGCATGACATTTAGAAAATGCAATTGAATTTTGAAAATTGAATTTTTTAATAAATATATTATTTCTTGACATTAAAACTGAATAATTGTAAGCACATAAGTATATATCATTGTCATTAAAATGAAAATGTTAAAACCACAAGCAAACAAAAAGTATGGGAGAAGCAAAACATTTATTTATACAATTTCTGAGGGTTAAATAAGCATCTAAAAACATACTTATATTTCCAATTAATTTCCAATGATAACAGCAGGATATTTTTGGTCTTTATATAGTTCGTATATATCAGTGAAATAATTATATTACTCAGTATAACATTTGTGTTACTATCCATACATGTCTGTTCATAAACATTTTCACAATATTTCAAGAGAGATTGACAGCATGGAAATCAGAACACATGGCATGGCATGGCTACTGAATAGAACAAACAGTGAACATTACATGTTGTGACATCTGTGACAGCCACTTTTTGTGCAGTGTTTTTAAAATAATATGATATATGATGAGTTATGCAACTACCTACAGAAGGGCAGTTTACCAAACTTGTGAATATAGATTAAAGGTTGCACAAAACCAGGCAGCATGAAACATGTAGAACTTAATGAATCTAATTCTGGGATTGCCTGTATTGGCAGAATATGTTGCAGTGCCACAAATATACTCGGAACATATGTGATTAGTAAAGTCACAGTAGTTATAATAATGAGATGTAATGCTCTTCTCTTCATGTTGTTTTCCTCCTTTCTCTTTTTCCCTTTCTCTCCTGGTCCTGACTGCTTCAGGGCTCTGAAAACAGCTAAACAGCAAAACAGGTTTATGGACAAAAAGGCTAAGAACTGCAATATGTACAAGGACGCAAAAATGTGAGCGGAATGGTCCTGTATATGCAGAGAAAACACACAGTAGAAAGCGATCATGATCCAGATTAAAATGGAACAGGCAACTCTGTATCTGAGAGGTTTGTACTTCAGAAAGGTTACAGGATGAACCACTGCCAGGTAACGCTCAACACAGATCAGACACTGAAAGGAACGACCAGTGATGACAAATCCAGACAAAAACATTACAGTGTCCCACAGCCATGAAAATGTATTAAGCATTGCAGACGCCAATGAGCGCAGGCAGAAAAAAATCTCACAAACTGAAATGTTCAGAATGAAGATTTCGGATGCAATTCCTGTTCCTCTGCCTGTGACAATGATCCACACGATGTAGGAGTGTGTAGGAAGACCGAACAGGAATTGGATGGCGTGTAATACAACATCATAGGGCAGCAGTTTATTTCCTAGCAAGATGTTGATGCTACATGTCAGAGTTGTGGTAGTTTCCATTGAGATGTTCATCGTGTTTGAACCTGCACGAAAATAAAATTGGACAGTCAAGGAGATTGTGTTCAGCACTTTTTTTTTGTTAACCTGGGCTTATTGGAAATATATGCCTCTTCTTACATTTCTGCGAAACTGAAAAACCTATACATTCAGATTAGTTCAAATGAAAACTAGAAGCAGTAAATTCCCACAACTTTTATTCCTTTTTACACAACTATGATTTATACATACATTTTTGATAAATAAAGGCACATTTTCACATAGTTAGTTGCTAAATGTTATGGTAAGACTTCAAAAAATGTTTAACATCCTGCACAATTTGAAAACGAATACTTCTGAGTGTTGTCGTCACATATATAGCTCCATATGTATGAATCTTCCATTGACTCCAATCCATAACGTCTTGTGAAGTGAAAAGCTTTGTGTTTGTAAGAAACAAACTCATCAGCAAGTTGTGACTTCTGACCATAATCCATAATGCTTCCTTTAGTGAAAAAGTCCATCCCTTGTTATACCCTCACTGACATTTTTCTTTTGGACTTTCTTTTTTCTTATAAACAGTACTTCATCTGAAAATACTGAAAATATTGCTCTCCTAGACAAGACAACTTTTTCAATGAAAAAAGCATAGATTAGAGGACACATACAGGTACTTGAGCTGAAAGCAATGGCACAAATTTAGAAACTTCTTGAGAAATTTGCTTTCAATTATTATAAACATGGAGAATTTTGCTATACATGACATTAACTGATATCGAGACATTAATTGTTGTGATGTTTTCATCGGCTATTTGGACTCATTCTGACAGTACCCATTCACTGCAGAGGACCAATCGGTGAGCGAGTTAACCTATTTCTTTCTATTTTTTTTAGTGACTTCAAACTGTACCTGTGATCAGCATTATAATCTGACTTCTGAAAAGCAACTAAAAACATAATGTAAGAATTCTGCTATTAACACATTGTTATAAAGTACTTAATTCAGACATTAGTCATTATTCAAAATATTAGATATTAATCAAAAAATCTTGTACCTGAATTTTGATAATCAAATCTTCTGACTCTGCTTAAGATGAACAGAGTAGGTCTGACTGAAGTTTCCACAACACTCAGTGTGTTAGTCCATGAATGCAAAGGCAAACATATGCAAATATAATAAGGGAATGCCAAGTTTAAATATACCTGCAATGCTTTACTGAGTGTTTTATATTATTACAGAACTGATCATGCGAACAGAAGAATCAATTAACTTTACAACTTTATAAACCTAGTTCTTCAATAGAAAGGCATGTGTACAATCTTAAATGTATACAAAATTATCTGTTTATAGTTGCTGTAAATGATAATCATTTTCCTTTTATAATACCTTTGCAATATTTCAATAGGTTTACTGGTAACACTACAATAAGGTGTCACTTGTTAACATCGGTTAATGTATTAAAATTACATGAACAAACGATGAACAATGCGTTTATTACAGTACATCATTGTTAAAATTAATAGGAAAACTTCAGTTAATGCACTCAATACATGGTAACACTTTATAATAACTACACGCTATGAATCATTAGTAAATAGTCAGTTCATCCTTTATAAAGCATTACAACATTATGTTACAACATAAATAGTCATTAGTAAGCAGTTTATAAATACAGTTATAAATGCTTTGTTCTCGATAAGCATATCTAAACGTACAAAGGAGATTTCAATGGTCAGTTATCTTCCTAACAGAAAACATAAACAAACAACACAGAAACTATAGATTTCAAGATACAAAAAAAAACAAAAAACTGTGCACTTAAATGTTTTTTCTATGAAACAGAAGGTTTGTTTTTCATTTCTCAAGTGTAAAGTTGTACGATTACATTTTTTTACATCTTGATAAAATATGTCTGTGTTTTGTATCCCTCTGTGTTGTGTTTGTTAAACTTTGTGATTTAGAATATAAATGAGCCATTACATCTGCTTTGTAAATGCTTTACAATCAATAAATAGTCCTCACTTTAGATGAGCTCACAAAAACAGACGTCTGGCAACTACTAAATGCTTTATAACTATCTCACTTAATCATGAATTACAGCAGGAGCATCTGTTAACTAAGGATTTATTAACACTAAGCAGCTATTATCATGTGTCTAAATAATAAGATTTATTAATGTAAATTTAAATAACTTATTAATCATTTACTAAATTGTCTTATTAAACTCCTAAATAACTGGTTTGTAAATAAAATAATAATAAAAAACCTAGATGATAAAGTTTGTGGGCAAACTTTAAGTTGGCTTGAAAAAGCCTAGCTAGAAAGTTTAAAACAGTTTATAGAAATCATGCTAGTAACATGCTATAAGTTTAAATTGAGTTTTCAGTTTAAAATAGTTAGAAAAAGTAGGATTACAAAGTCAGATTATAGATAGACCGATTAGCATGTTGTTAGCATGATTAGCAAGTTACTAGCATGTTGCTAGCATGTTTAGCAAGTTACAAGTATGATTAGAACGTTACTTGCATTTTGCTAGCATGATTAGCATGTTACTTGCATTTTGCTAGCATGATTAGCATGTTACTAGGATATTGCTAGCATGATTGGCAAGTTACTAGTGTTTTTCTACCATGTTTCTAGCATGATTAGCAAGTTACTAGTATGATTAGAATGTTATTTTCATGTTGCTAGCATGATTAGCAAGTTACTAGCATGTTTCTAGCATGATTAGCATGTTGCTAGCATGATTGGCAAGTTAGTAGCATGTTGCTAGCATGATTAGAATGTTACTAGCATGTTACTAGCATGTTGTTAGCATGATTAGCAAGTTACTAGTGTGTTGCTAGCATTTTTCTAGCATTATTAGCAAATTACTAGCATGTTGCTAGCATGATTGTCAAGTTACTATCATGATGCTAGCATGACTACCATGTTACTAGCATGTTGCTAGTAACATTCCAGTACCCCTACACGTGAATGCACCAAACGGAGGGGTAGGGGAAAGTTTAGGGGTAACGGGTAGAATTGGGATTGGGCCTTATACAAATATTGCATTTGTTATTTAGTTCTTTCATTTTTACTTTAGGAAAAGTTAATGTAGGCATGACACTCTTTGACCGGGAGTCAGTGTTATGCAAAAGGAACAATCCTAAAGCAATGCAAAAAGTGTTGGATGATCGTATTCCTCAAATTGTCCACATTTAATAATTTAACAAGTTTAACAGAATGTGATTATATCTGAAGTGTAACAATAAGCCATTAATTTTAATGGAACATGACTAATGGAACTTAAAGACAAGCATGAATAAAATAAAATAAAAAATAACTAATTAGGTTTTGCGTGACTATTTTTGTTAGACAGAAGATGGTTTACTGACATTTAGTGAAGGGCAGTTTGTCCACCCGGTACAGAAAAAGAAAAGAAGGCACCAAACCAGCCAATTCAAAACAAACAACACTAACAGAAAAGACAGTGGATATAAATCGTTTTGAACATAAAAAAATCAGTATTGCAATAATATATGGAACATATATGAAAACAATGGTAAAGGTAATTATCTGAATGACACCAAATGCTCTTCTCTTCATGTGGTTTTCCTCCTCTCTCTTTCTCCCTCTCTCTCCTGGTCCTGACTGCTTCAGAGCTCTGAGAACAACCACACAGCAGAACAACTGGATGGAAAGGACAGGGATGAGCTGTAACAGTATCAAACCAAATAGTGGCACGATAGTGGATGAAAGCAAAAACAAAGTATTGATCCCACAGGAGACAAAACTTGACAACCAGACAACAAGCGAACACAACACTCTGTATCTAAGAGGTTTGAACTTCAGGAAGGTTACAGGATGAACCACTGCCAGGTAACGCTCAACACAGATCAGACACTGAAACAGAGGATGTCCAGTTATGCCTAGTCCTTGCACAGAAAAAGTAGCCATGCGAAGCATTTGAAACTTATATGTGAGAAGATTCAAGACAGAGTTCAAAGAGAGGATGATCTCACAAACAGACAGATTGAGACTGAAGAACTCTGCCGCGAGTCCATTCCCTGTTCCTGTTACTATAAGCCATATCACATAGGAGTTGGTAGGAAGACTCAGAAGAAGACTGATAATGTCTATAACTGAGGACATTGTAAAACCAAGTACCTCATTAGTATAATTAGAAAAGACATAATCAGAAGAGTTTACTCCATCAGTGGGGAAGATCTCACTGGAGATGTTCATCACTTTGCTGAGTGTGGTCGTCTGATCTATGAACGAGATACAAGTATTAGCCCAGCATAGTGAAATTACTTAATTATACTTTAGGGAATAGGAATCTTTGTATTCATGCTCAAAAAAATAATTCAGATTTAGGGCCACTTGTACGACTGAATGTATGGCCTTATGTGTGATATATCAACTGCTATCAAAACTGTGGTATCACAAAACAAGCAAGCAGTAATAACCAAACAATTATGGAATTATTCTTGCAAAATGTATAATTTAGAAATAGTTATAGTCACCTATGGAGCCGAACATTCCGCTTTCCCGATTTATGTGTTTTGTATGGAGATGTAACTTGCACTTTTCAACCTGGGATGGATGCAGATGCCCCCACATGCAAATATATTACCTATAGGCTACATACAGTATATGACATAACATTATGTTGCCTTCTTTGAGTGTGTATACCTTCATTATATAGTCCATATTGATTTTTTTTTTTAAAAAGCAATAATTATCAGCAGTTAATTTGTTAACATGGGCTAAAAAGGATATTTCATCAACAAAAATATGTTTACAAAAGTTATTAATCAGCTGAGAGACAGCAAGTGTCATACAAATTTACCCACAGCTAAAACTGTTGACCACCTGCTTTTAATAATCACTAGCCTATGATTACAAACTAAGTCTAAAGTAAGACCGACTTAGCATTGTCCGAAGTAGTGCACTATTTGATGGATTAGCCATTTGTAGTGGTTTGCATAGTAGAAAATATCAAGTATACTCATTCATTCTCTTAATAAGAAGTGTGCAACACTTAACAACTATGACTGCAATTCTACTTTACTTTTAGATGCACACCTTCAAACTTCCTTAAATGCAGCCATTTTGAAGTTTTATTTTGTAATGTCTATACAGTATTACAGTACAGTACAGTACTGTAAGGGAGCTCTATGTATCACAGTGCAACCCGATTGTGATGTAACATCAGATTGTGCTTAATTTACCACCACCTACACAACTGTAGTGAATCATTTATAACTTATTTTGAGATTGTTACCAACAAAATCCTTCTTTCACCTGCAGAGGAAACGCAGGAGCTGCATCTGAAGTGGCATTTAGATGTTTTACACATCAAATAAACATTTAATTTTAAGTGTAAGCTTCTAAGGAAAAAAAAACTTTGTTTTTTATTGTGATGAAATTACACTTGTTTAACACATTCTAAATAAACGGATGATTTATTCGTGCTGTTGTGACGACGCATGACATCAATATGGCGGATGCAGTACGTCCAAATTCCATTTCAAGAGTTCACGCTTTCCTCATTAATAGGTTTTAGCGGGTTTGGCATGCTGTCAGGGGAGCGAGCCCGGGAGAACGGCGAACCGCGAACCCTAGTGGTATGAGCCCTAGTGTGGGCAAGGGTTCGAAGCTCGGCTCGGTCCCAGACTGCTCCCCCAGAGGCGTGGATTGAAAAATAGGCGGAGAAGGGGAGGAGGAGGGATGCTTAAAGCGAGATATGGAAGGATTGAAAGTTGGGGTTTATATAGTAAATGGGGAAAAATCTATTGGGGCGAGAGTGATTGGGAATAATTAGCTGATGGGCTATCAGCTGTGTTTGATTAATTCTTATCGCATTCCTCTCAAAATGCGTTATTTGCACAAAACGTTACAAAATGTTAAGCGTCTTTTTTGGAAACCTTGTTTACTTATCATTTATGCGGCAAACCCTTACTCCGCATCTGTTCGCCTTTCCACGTTGGCACCATGGATGGGAAAGCACACCAGAGTTGGAAATGTTCTCCCGAAAACCGAGGCAAAACTCAAATGCCCTCCAAAAAACATAAATGAGGACATAATACTAGAATCATAAAGTCAAAGAAGGTATACGTTGTACAAATCTGAATCTTCTCACTTTACTGTCAATGTGTGATATTTTAATTATTTTTTCTTTATTCTGTATTTCTGTATTCTGTAATAATACATAGATAAAGTGGCATTCACATAAAAATAAACAGAGCAACAAACACATACAGCACTGCATATTTTTGGAGCTTAACAACCACAACAGTGCTGCTTGACAATTAAAAATGAATTCATTAGAATTTTTTAATATACAGAAATACAAGCAAACACAACAAATGTAAAAGTCATTAACTCAGGAAATATATTTGAAAATAGTTGTATGTTTTATGATGAGCAGAGGCAGCAGCATTTCCTAGAACGGTGCAGATACAGAACAGGCTGCACAAAACCACCCAGAATAAAAAAAGCAAAACTAATAGGCAAGACAACTAAAAAATCTTGTTGTATTAGGATGTAGAGCATGGATGAGATAATGAAAGGGGCATATATGATTACCATTGACACAGTAGTTATCAAAATCAGATAAAATGCTTTTTTCTTCATGTCGTTTTCCTCCTCTTTCTTTCTCTCTCCTGGTCCTGAACGCTTCAGAGCTCGGAGAACAGCTAAACAGCAGAACAACTGGATGGAGAGGAAGAGAAGAAACTGCAGAAGGACGAACCAAGTAAATGCAATAATGTTGTTTGACAGAAAGATAAACATAGAGAACAAACAGGAGCCAACACCTAACAGCCAGACAACAACAGAACAAACCATTTTATATCTAATTGGCTTGTACTTCAGAAAGGTTACAGGATGAACCACTGCCAGGTAACGCTCAACACAGATCAGACACTGAAACAGAGGGCGAATGGTGATGGCTAGTCCAAGTGAAAGTCTCTGTATTGTTAGAAAAATTGGAAATCTTTCTGACAGCAGAAAAGCTATAGAAGACACAGAAAAAAATATCTCACAAACATTGAGATTGAAGTTGAAGAATTCTGATGCAAATCCATTTGTTCCTCTAATAATAAGCCACATTATATAGGAGTATGTAGGAACACCAGTCAGTAGATTAAAGCACAGAACAATGATCCGTATGTCATCTGTTGATGAAGACGTGTGAGTTGTGATGTTGCTGTAAGATTGAACCTCAGGTGAGGTGAAGTTCTCTCTGGAGCTGTTCATCTGCTCAGAGCCTCTGATGACTGAATGAAACAATCACATATCAATCAAATCATAGCCAGTCAACAAAAGAAACAAGCTATATTGTTCACGCATATGTCACATTACAGGAAAAGCGTTGTTCAATACTCGAAATACTTTATAGTGGTGTAGCATTACTTTGTTACATTTAAAGTAGAGAGGCTAATATATTCTTGCAAAACAAAAAAATTGTATGTTTTATTTAGAACTTAAGCAACAGTGTGTAAATGATGTGAGGATCATGAGTAATTCTCAAACAGTTATAAAGTTGAATCTCCAATTTACCAGCATTTACAGTAATTCAAATGTGAACGTGAAATTTTCTGTTATGTTGTAGAACTTCTATTCTATAAAACAAATCCCTTGAAACCCCAACAGATTATCTAAAGTTGCCCATAATTCTGATAACTCCAGAAACATAATAATGTATTGTTACGATGAAAACAAATATGCTAACAACTAATAATAGATTGTTTTCACCTGAAGAGTAGATGTCGTCTCTCTGGATTACCATAAATCTCTAAACCGACTTGGATATTTATACATGCTGTCAGGAGGATATAATGCTACATATTACATAAAAAACAAATAGATAAAACATTTGAATAGAATAGATAGTAGAGTTTACATAAATGTGGAAAATTCACATTTGAAAGTTTCTGATACATATTTACATTAATGCAAATCATTTTGTGGGATTTGATGCTTACTTTTTTTCACATGCTTTTCTGACATGAGAATACATACATACATATATATATATATATATATATATATATATATATATATATATTGATCTCAACATCCAAAAATGCAAAGCTTGCCAATGTCATTTATCTTTAACGAAAACACAAAAAAACTGACTTTTCTGTTCTTGCTGTATTTAGTACAATCCTATAAACAGCTGAAAGGTACATACATGAACACTAAGGTTACAGTAGTTAGCTTTTCTATGCTTAAATTAAAATGTACTCTCCAACAACCATTTATCAATTGCCATTTGCCATTTTGTAGCATTTACTACTTTGGGTTAAATAAGTAAAAGTGGAGAGGGTTTGATTAAATGGAGCAGAAAATAGATTCACAAAACACGAAGAGATACATTTGAGCCATTTTAAAGTAAATTATTTTGATAGTGGTAACATTACTGAATTCAGAGACTTTAGGCACTCAAATTAAGTACAGACAACCACTACAAATTCTGCGGTCTTCAACTTTATTGGAGCTTAATAACCAGCAGCCTTGCCGTAGTACAATAGTGAAACTTGCTATCATATCTCATCAATTCAATATGATTAAAATGTATAGTGTTTGTACATGGATTTTCTTATTTAAAAGTTAGTAGATTTTAAATAATATTACAAAGCAATAATACAGGGGGAAAAACACAAACCAAAACACAAAATAAAATCATGCAAACTAAAATCTATAAACTATTTTTTATTCACTTTATGAAGAAGCAGTAGAGTTTCCCAGTCAGGTGCAGATAAAGAACAGTTTCACAAAACCAGCTATAGTAAAACAACAAAGAATAAAGCTGAGGAATCACTTGATGAAATTAAATCAGGGAAGTTATGAAAAAAGTGGAGTTGTATGTCAACCAATACAAAGTTTGTCAAACAACAAAGATGTCATGTATCTTTAACTAGAACAAGCACACAGTTGTATATAAATTGTATATAAAGATAAAGAACGTCTTGGCTGTGTATGTAACCCTTGTTCCCTGAAGGAGGGAACGGAGATGTCATGTTGGTGACTGACGAATCGGGATCTGACAACAGCAATCTTGCTGTAGTACAATAGTGCCACTTGCTATTTAAACTCATAAATTTAATATAATTAAAATGCATTTTGTTTGTTCTAATGCAATAGCAAATGATCTGAATTTAAATGCCATATTATTCAGATGGAAATGAGCATAACGTTTTGATATCCATAAATGAAAGCAAACAAATAAGCAAATACAACAAATGCAAAAATAACTTCTTTTTTTTTTTAAAATCTGTCTTATGTTTTATGATGAACAGAGGCATTTCCCAGCACGGTGCAAATACAGAATAGGCTGCACAAAACCACCCAGAATGAAAAATGCTAAACTAATAGACAAAATTGAATAATTTTGTTGTATCAGAATAAAGAATGATGAGATAATAAAGGGTGCATATATGATTACCATTGTCACAGTAGTTATTAAAATCAGATAAAAAGCTCTTCTCTTCATGTGGTTTTCCTCCTCTTTCTTTCTATCTCCTGGTCCTGACCGCTTTAGAGCTCGGAGAACAGCTAAACAGCAGAACATCTGGATGGAGAGAAAGAGAAAGAACTGCAGAAGGACAAACCAAGTAAATGCAATAATGTTGTTTGAGAGAAGGATAAACAGAGAGAACAAACAGGAGCCAGCACCTAATAGCCAGACAACAACAGAACAAATCATTTTATATCTAATTGGCTTGTACTTCAGAAAGGTTACAGGATGAACCACTGCCAGGTAACGCTCAACACAGATCAGACACTGAAACAGAGGACGAATGGTGATGGCTAGTCCGAGTGAAAGTCTCTGTAATGTCATAAATATTGGAATAATTTGTGACAGCAGAAAGGTCAAGGAAGACAGAGCGAAAAATATCTCACAAACATTGAGATTGAAGTTAAAGAATTCTGATGCAATTCCATTTGTTCCTCTGATAATAAGCCACATGACATAAGAGTATGTAGGAACACCAGTCAGTAGATTAAAGCACAGAACAACTATCTGTACATCATTTATTGATGCAGACGTTGTGATGTTGCTGTGACATTGAACCTCAGCTGAGGTGAAGATCCCACTGGAGTTGTTCATCTGTTCAAAATGATCAAAATATCAGTCAAACCACAGCCAGTCAACAAAAGTATACTTAAAAATTGGTGAAGGACACAATTTCCACCCTAAAATTGCTAGTAACTTCAAAAATGAATTGCAACAAATATGTAACAAACTAAGTAATGAATTAAACATTACATTTCAGAATAGAAAGACTGATTATTTTCTTTTAAAATGAACTACAGTAATCAGTGCTTTATGACTAAAAATGACAATTCTAGAAAATTATGTACTTGAAAATAATGATCAACGATTACAATAATTTAAATGTGAAATATTCTGTTATGTTGTAGAACATCTTTTCTTTAAAATAAATAAATCTGAACCCCATTTTGCATAACACCTTATCTAAAGTTCCCATAATTCAATGATAACCACAGAAACCTTATAATGCATTAAGGCCAAAAAGGAAGTGCAGATATTTTTTTAATGTCACCTGAAGAGTGATTGTCGTCTCTCCGGATCATCATAAATCTTTAAACCAACTTGGATATTTATATATGCTTCCACAAGGATATAATGCTACATTTTACATAAAAAACAAATAGATCAAGCATTTGAATGAAATAGACACATAAATAAGGGATGATTCATATTTAAAAAATTCTGATACATATTTACATTAATGCAAATCATTTTGTGGGATGTAATGCTCCCTTTATAAAATGAAATCAGGGAAAGCTTTTTTTCTGACATGATTAAAATACAGAGGACTTGTCAAACAACAAAAGATACTATTTATTTTTAACTAGAACAGAAATAAAAAGACTCATGCTGCTGCTAAGTTCACATTTGGGTGCAGGCTTAGTTTTTAAATAAACCTTTACCCAAGTGTAACATTTTTAGCTATTAATATATCTAATATATATATATATATATATATACACACATATATATATAGACACACACACACACACACTTTTTTTCCCTGTTTATCTTGTGTACCAGTTTTTTTTTTTTTTTTTTTAGAAATGGATATTAAAAATGCTACGTTTAGCTTTATTTGGTTGAGCAGTGGTTTGGATGGCTTGCCAATGTACAGTATTAGATTTTTCCAATACATAAATTAAGGAAGCTTGATCAGAATTACTGTGGGGTGAATAATTTATTGAAGGCAATGCCTATTTGGTGTTTTTTGTAATACTTTACACACTGTAGGACACCGAGAGCACATATTATATAAAGATTATGTATGAGGTTTTAAACTAGTCAATAACAAACATAATCTCATTGTGATTCCTTTGATTATATCCCCTGCATAGATAAATTACAAAACATCATAAAAGCTGTGCAGTCTGATGGTATACATTTTCATACAAGACAAATAAGACATATAAGCTTTAATTTACAATCTGTTGAAAACGGAGGCAGAATAGCTTCCCAGCCTGATGCAGATAAAGAACAGGTTGCACAAAACCAGCCAGGATAAAGCAACAATGACTAAGAAACCAGAAAAGTGAAGCATCCTTCAGTTCCCTGTGTCCCAGAATTGTGAGGAATCCTGTGAAAATGAAAGGTGCAAGCATGACAGTGAAGGTTACAGCATTTATTTGGATGAGATAAAATGCTCTGCTCTTCATGTTGTTTTCCTCGTCTCTCTTTCTCACTCTCTCTCCTGGTCTTGACTGCTTCAGAGCTCTCAGAACAGCCAAGAGACAAAACAACTGGACGGAGAGGAAGAGAAGGAACTGCACTGAGAAGAACCATGTATATGCCTTCACATTCAACGAACTTAGAATGATCATGATGACCGAACAGGATCCAAGAGCAATTATCCAGACCGCAGAGCAGCAGACCACTCTGTATCTGAGAGGTTTGTACTTCAGAAAGGTTACCGGATGAACTACTGCCAGGTAACACTCAACACACATCAGACACTGAAACAGAGGACGACCAGTGATGGCTAGTCCTTGTAAAAACCACTGTAGTATTAGTAGATATGTGACATTTTCAAACAGGTATAATAAAGTAATGAGAGAGTAAATTAAATCACAGACTGTGAGATTGAAGTTGATGAATTCTGAAGGAATTCTTCTTCCTCGAGCAATAAGCCAGAAAATATAGGAGTGTGTAGGAATTCCAACCACTACATTAAAACAGAGCAAAACAGTCCTGAAGCCTTTCAGTAACAAATCTTCATGTGTCGTGAGATTGGTGGAAAAATGAACCTTGGGTGAGGTGAAGTTTTCAGTGGAGGCGGTAACATTCATTGCTTAATAAACTTTTCTGTAAATAAATAGTCATCAAGTTTGAATCCACAAGGGAGAAAAAGAGACAATACAGGGTGTGGCTGAATGAATCTACACTTATTCAGTCACACCGATCTACAAGTTGAGAGTATATTATCAGCACATTATTCAAGAATACACATGATTAGGTGTAAAAGTTAGCAAGAGTTCATAGAAACCCTTTGGCATTTCAATAGTGTGTTAATCCTGAATACTTTAAGAAATTCATTCTAAATTAATTCATTTATACAATAGCTAATGGATGAACTGATCGAAATTGAAAGAGTTTACCTTAAGAGTTAGGTCACATTAGACATCCACCTTTGTGCAGTCTGTTCTGTAGAATGACTAAAGATATTAGAGTATGATTACATAAATGTGGCATGCAAATATTTAGATTTATCAACATAATGCCCAATGCCTTAATGTTGGTTAGGCTTAGTAGAATAAGATGACAAATGCTGGCAAAGTTTCTCACAGTTGGTATGCAGTGTGTTGTGGACACATCCAAATAAAGTGCTACAGCATACGTTACCAGACAGTCTACTAATAAGCGAATGACTGTTAGTTGATGTTAATGAGACATGGTTGCAAAGTTACAGTTAGTAGAATGTCTAAAGTGGACTAATGAAATAAATTGTTTTGCTAATGTATGCAAATAGAAAAAAATAAACATTTTCAATGGTTTGACTTTGGTGTGGAAAAGAAATACTCAATGATAATGACAATTTGAGTTAATAAATACCAGACTGAATTGTTTTATAAATGAATAAATGTAAGTACACTCAAATAACTTGCATAGACAAGTATGTTTGTATGTATTTTTGTCTTATTCATACATTTTAAATAATATTACAGAAAACCCCCCCCACAAATCCTAATTTTAAAACATAACACCAGAAATCTAAACCCAAATCTATAAAACATGTGAAACGAACATTTATTCTATTTGTGAAGAACTGAGGCAGGAGAGTTTCCCAGCCCGGTGCAGATAAAGAACAGGTTGCACAAAACCAGTCAGAATAAAACAACAAAGACTTAAAAACCAGATCAGTTTTACTACTTTCTTTTTTATCAGTTGCAGACCACCAAGGAATCCTGTGATGATGAAAGGGGAAAACATGACAACTAAGGTTACAGTACTTATTAGAATGAGATAAAATGCTCTTCTCTTCATGTGGTTTTCCTCCTCTCTCTCTCTCGCTCTCTCTCCTGGTCCTGACTGCTTCAGAGCTCTGAGAATAGCCACAAGACAAAACAACTGGATGAGGATGAAGAGGAGGTACTGTGCTGAGAAGAACCTTGCATATGTCTCAAGATTTGAAAATATTTGCATGATCAGGGCACCAAAACAAGATCCAAGAGTGATTATCCAGATGGCAGTGCAGCAGATCACTCTATATCTGAGAGGTTTGTACTTCAGAAAGGTTACAGGATGAACCACTGCCAGGTAACGCTCAACACACATCAGACACTGAAACAGAGGACGACCGGTGATGCCCAATCCTTGTAAAAACCGATGTACTTCCTCTAGATGTGCGAATATTCTTAAAGGGTAAAATAAAATAATAAGAGAGTAAATAAAATCACAAACTGTGAGATTGAAGTTGATGAATTCTGTTGGAATTCTTCTTTCTTGAGCAATAAGCCACAAAATATAGGAATGTGTAGGAACTCCAAACAGTAGATTCAAACAGAGCAAACCAGACCTGAAACAGTGCAGTAAAAATTCTTCATATGTCGTGAGGTCAGAGTAGGTATAAACCTCAGGTGACGAGAAGTTCTCAGTGGAGACGTCCATGTTCATTTTGTTCTTAAATATGTATTATAATTGTAATCTACAAAGAAGACAGAGAGTTATGAATGTCATACAAGACACATACAGGATGTGATTAAATGAATCAAATCACTGTTTCAATTGCACCCATCAACATTAGTTTGTATATGTAATTAGTTTAAGGTTATACAATAAGCAGATTTTATTCAAGAAATTTGCCTAGTGTAACATGTAACCACAATGATACTATGAAATATTTAGTCTGAATAATGTCAAACCAAAAGGATTTTGGTACCTGAAGTCATGCCATCCACCTCTGTAGAATGACTACAATACATGTTACAGCATGAATGCATAAACACCTTACATGTGACATGCAAATTTTCATATTTATCAACATAATGAAAAGTCAAACAAAACACTCCCCTGGAAAACATTATGTGGAAACATTTTCTTTTGGTTTAAGATTTTTGGAACATTTGTAAGGTATCTTAAGTTACTGTGTGTGTGATGATCAGACTTAATTCCAGTAGTTATAAAGCAATCACCATTAATATTACATTTTGACTGGTGAGAGATTGTTCTCTATTAATTCTAGTACGTAACAATTAAACAAATAGCAGCTGACTGTGACATGCCACAACAAAAATGTAATTAATCTTAAACTAGAACAACCACATAAAAATTATTAAATTAATTTATAAATCATAATTGCAGTAATTCAAAACTTTCATAAACAGCATTAAAAACCCACTTAATTTTAAACTATTTTAATGTAATTTACATAAATATAAAAAATATGTATAAACAATACAGTTTGTTGAATGTTTACAGTATATAACTCAAAAGTAAAAAAAAAAAAAAAAGCAATAAACCAGAAAAAGGTTTACACAAACCATACTTTTTAAAATATACATAACATACGTAAAGTGTAAGATTTCCAAAACACAAAGACTGATTAAATTAAAACTTGAACTAAAAAGAGAAAAGTTCTGGATGAGCAAAGAAAACATTTGGTTTAAACACTTTTTGTGCTATAATTACAGACTGATTATGCAAATACAAATGACTAGATTTAGTGCTTTTTTCTATAACATCGCTTTATAAAAGAACAGAGGGAGAAGAGTTTGCCAACTCTATGCAGATAAAGAACAGGTTGCACAAAACCAGTCAGAATAAAACAACAAAGACTAAAAAAACTGATCAGTGATAGTTCGTCATGTTTTTTCTGTATCAGAATAGTGAGAAATCCTGTAAAAATAAAAGGTACAAACATGACAACCAATGTAACAGTAGTGATGAAAATGAGATAAAACACTCTTCTCTTCATGCTGTTTTCCTCATTTCTCTCTCTCCCTCTCTCTCCTGGTCCTGACTGCTTCAGAGCTCTGAGAACAGCCACAAGACAAAACAACTGGATGCAGAGGAAAGATAGGAAATGAATAGAAATTAATTGTGTAAATGCCTTTATGCCATTTAACAATAATGTGAACGCTGAGACAGAACAGGATCCAAGAGTGATTATCCAGGCCACAGAGCAGCAGATCACTCTGTATCTGAGAGGCTTGTACTTCAGAAAGGTTACAGGATGAACCACTGCCAGATAACGCTCAACACAGATCAGACACTGAAACAGAGGACGACCGGTCATGGAAAATCCTTGGAAAAAACGTTGTAGGCTTTGGAATCTTTGTGAAATATAAAAAAAAATAATCAGAGAGTACATTAAATCACAAACTGTAAAATTCACATTGAAGAATTCTGATGGAATTCTTCTTCCTCGAGTAATTAACCACAAAACATAGGAATGTGTAGGAACTCCAAACACTACATTAAAACAGAGCAAACCAGTCCTGAAACCGTTCAGTATCAAATCTTCATATATCGTGAGATTAGCGGAGGGATGAACCTCAGGTGAGGTGAAGTTTCCAGTGGAGATGTTCATGCTCAGTGCCTCGTTGATATGTGATATCTGCTTTTCTAAATGTAATCTACAAAGGAGTCGGAGAAAACTAAATGTCACGCAATGAATCAAATCGCAACACCTAGCAGCATGAAATTGAAAAAGTAAACAGTATGAGAGAATATTATCAGCTAAAAATATTCAAGTTAATATGTACACATTAATGGCATTTAAGTTTATACAAATCCTTCTTTTTTTATCATATTGAATTAAAACAGGAAAATGGTAACATTACATACTGATAAATTCACTTCTTTTATCATCTTTTTCTCGAAATCATTTGTGTTAAATCAAGATCAGACGCAATTTATACAATAATTAATGATCTAAAGTAATCCAAATAATATGCATGAATATCCAAAAAATTAAGATAACCATAATGATATTATTAAAAGAGTTTGTCACCTTAATTATGTAGTCACCCCAGAACTTTTCTGCACAGTGTTCTGTAAACGGATTAAATATGTGAGCCTGGTTACATAAACTCTTAACATGTGACATGCAAATATTTAAAAACATCAAAAGACTCGAAGGGCTTGTGTTTCAAATAAACGACTTTTTTTTTTTTTTTTTAAATCTCATACATAACACAATTTTATTTCATTTCTTATTGTGAGTGATGACACAGTGACAGTTAGATTACAATTAGATTACGGCCATATAAACGATGCCGACCAATACACAAGTGAGATATACTCTCCCGAAGAGAGCAGCTAATGACACTACTCTCTGTTTCCCCATTGCAGATAGCAGCAACTAGCCCGAACAGACACCACCAGCCTGAGAACATCCCTCTTGCCTCACCATGCCAGTCACTCTCCTGGAATTTAGCACCCCGGATCACCTCGCTGGACGCTGGTTTTCAAATAAGTAACACCAGCTACTTTGTAAAGAAATATTGCGTACATGCATTGGTTTCTAAATAAAATAAATAAATATGTGAATATTTACTCATCTCACTCGCACAAAAACAGATTCAGTATTTCTCAAAATGAATGAAAACTCAAATGATGACTGTAACAATTGCATATGTTAAAGGGTTAGTTACCCTTTTTTAACCCCCACCCCCCAAAAAAATATCTTGTGTTTTACTGTGTGAGTGTGATTTCACCACGTACAAGATGTTCCTGGATCAACATCTTTGTTGATCCTGGAACAACATTCTAATCAACCAATCAGAATTGATTAATAACTTTTCTAGAAATATCTGTTTTAGGCTTATAATCATAGTTAGGTGCTTCTACACCCTTGTTAATTAGCTATTATTTCCCACTGATTTTAGCATTTTGCCATGCATTTTGGGTAGGAGTAGGTTTAAGGGTAAGGATTGGGATAAGTTTATATTTTTGGACAGCAATGTTGATCCAGGACCAACAAAACATGTTGATCCAGCATCATGTCTTGGCAAAATCACGGTGACCGTTTTACTCACCGTTGAAGCATAGGCGTATGTGATTTTTCTTCCAAATCCAGTTGGAGATATTAAAAACTGATCTGGTCCCTCCAAACGTTTTAATGGGGATTAGCGGGGTGTTTATTGTCAATAGTTCAGAAAATGCTAAATAAAGTGCACGCATCTGTAATAAAATGTCATTCGCATGGCTCTGTGGGGTAAATAAAGGCCTCCTGTAGTGAATTCATGCATAATGTTGGGACAAATGCATTGTGTGTCTCTAAGAATTGGAGGAACAACATTTTAGCAAAGGAAAACTAGCCTTCTCTTGACTTATATGGAAATCCTCCAACATTTGCCTTTACAAATCCTTGTTGTGTGCTTTTAACCAGCCCAGTCTCATAGCAATTCATACATGTTACCAGGTGTCTAATTCATACAAATTCATAAAACCTCGCTCGTACCAATTAATAATATTTTTGCTAAATTGTATGTATTTTATGAGTTGTCAGTTGGTTTGAATTTGTATGAATTACCTACAACTAACCCCACCCCTAAACTTACCCATCACTAGGGATTAGACAAATTGTACAAAATCATATGAGTTTTTACAAATTAGCATGCATTTCCTCACCTTATAAGAATATGTACGAATTCGTCATGAGACTGTTGGCTAGAACGGCTTCCATAGACACCAGAAGTGAGAGAAAACATTTGTTAGATTTGAAATATGGATACTTCTTACACAAACATATGGATTCGCTACAGGAGGCCTTTATTCAACCTCTGGAGCCGTGTGAGGGATGTTTTTTTACAGATTTGCACACTTTTCCTGCATTGTTTAAATAGAGTGTCTAACAAATCATCCAGTTTTATTAATATATATATATATATATATATATACACGCCAACATTAAAATGTGAATGAAAGTGTCAGAAACATAAAATAGTAAACAAAATATACCGTATATAACAAATATTACCAATTACAATTTTTTTTACATATAATAGACTTACATAAAATCAATATTGTTGATACAATTTGATCACTCTCAGTAAAACATAGCTGTTAATAGTTGACTTTTTACATCATAAGCTCTAATTTAAGGAATTTTTTTTTTTTTTGTGATTCAAGTAAAAGATCACTAAGGCAGACTTTATTGAGAACAGAGGCAGGAGAATTTCCCATATCTGTGCAGATAAAGAACGGGCTGTAAAAAACCAGCTAGAGCGAAAAAAATAAAACCAGCATTCCATAGTACTTGAATAAATATTTGTGCTACAAGGGTAAACAATGCAGCGATAATGAACGGTAGATATATGACAAACATGTTCACAGTAATTATTAGAATGAGATGAAATGCTCTTCTTTTAACATGATTTTCCTCCTCTTTCTCTCTCCCTTTCTCTCCTGGTCCTGACTTCTTCAGAGCTATGAGAACAGTCAAACAGAAATACAACTGAATGGAGATGTAGAATAGAAGCTGCGTCAAGAAGAACCATGTGTACGTGTACAAGTTAGAAGACATGGTGACCATGCAGACTGAACAGGAACCAAGAGTCATTATGGAGACTGCAATGGAGCAGATCACTTTATATCTGATCGGCTTGAATCTCAGGAAGGTTACAGGATGAACCACTGCCAGGTAACGCTCAACACTGATCAGACACTGAAACAGAGGACGACCGGTGATGCCTAGTCCTATTAAAAATATTGCTAACGACGAAACACCTGGAAACCAATTTGACATGATAAAGAACACACAATTTAGACAGGTACCAATCTCACAAATAGAGAGACTGAGGTTGAAAAACTCTGATGCAACTCCACTTCCTGCTCCTGTGAAGATGAGCCAGATCACGTAGGTGTGCATTGGAAGACCAAACAGGAAATTAAAGCTGTACACAGCAATATCCATAACGTTAACTTGTTGTTGTGTTGCTGTGAAGTTCGCAGATGCTGCAGATGTGAAGTTCACTGTTAAGTTACTCATCTTCCCTTCCTTATCTTCTCAGCTTAGAAGCTGGTCAGTCCTCAATATTGTAACTGTGATCTATGGAAAGAGAAAAGTTTAAATATACACATACATTGTTTGGTATAGAGACAATTATAACTCTGAAATTGCTAGTAAATTAAAGAAATAGTTACATATTTAATTAAAAGTAGTGTTTTATTTCTACTCAATTTACTCAAAAAAATCTGTTTTGTTTAAAACTATACAGAAGATATATATA
>JAUYWG010000059.1:3297797-3316009 GCA_034779775.1 Enteromius afrohamiltoni
CAAATTATTTGCATTTTTACGTCCCATTAGTAATTAACTTAATAATGAATGTAAACATAATAATTAATATTTAATGTACATTCATGTAAACAATAGCCTTCGCAAACAAATAATATTTCTGTCATATTTCCTCTAAACTGTCTATTCAAGACAAATTGAGCTACGCCTTTGTCACAGCTTATTTTACACACTCATTCATCTTTAAAAGCTTTGAGCGTGGTAATCGGTGACATTAAAAAATATTGTTCAGTGGAAAAAAAATGTCACCTGAATGACCGATCGCTTTGGATCTGCGTCAGTTCCCGTGTTGTTTTGTAGACTGATTTCACAGCTGTCACAGAGATTTATATGTATGACTTCAAATACTACACACCACATAAAAACCGAAAATGCAAATATGAGATTAAATATGAGATGGCCCTCTTAGTAACAATCATAACATTTGTCTACAAAACAATGCAAATTGTTCACATATTGTTTTATATTCTTGTATACAAATAATTGTGTGTAATTTAAGGCATGTTCTAATCCATGTTTTTCATAAAAATACCCCCCGTTTCAGAATACGCCATGTTTTTGTGTATTAATATATGCACCTAAAAAACACGATACACAAATACGAGATCCACACAAGTCGTCTTTTAGTACAAATCAAAGCATGTTATCTATAGAAAATCTTGTATACAAATTACACATGTAATCTAAGGCATTTTTAATCCCTATTTTCCATTCAAATATATCTGTGGCAACACCAGAATGCAGCATATTTTCATATAAATGTATACTTGTATATGCTGGAGAATGATAGTTTTGTCTAAAATAAAAGTTACCGCCTGCTGACAAGTATCTTCATTGTAACTGTTCTGCTTATATTGTTTTCTTTTTGTTGCAGAAAGGAATCAGATAACAATTGTACTACAGTGTTCTCTGTTTTCAGAGTATGTGAGTGGATACGGAGTGGACCCTTGTTTTCTTTGGGTGAGTTAGTATTTTTGTTTGCTTGTTATGGTAACAAATTACCTTTTTACATACTGATATGATGTCAGTTTTTGCATTTTACTGTGGAGAACCTACTGTTGTCGGTACAGTAGTTCAGATGTGCATATTGCATATAGTTTTAGCACAATTAACTTAATCTGATGCATATTTGCGAGTCATACAATAAAAGAAAGAGGTACAATTTTAGTAATAGCACTGATGAACTGAATGTTTATACATTTGTCATTAATAAAATTTGTTGCATTTGAACTAAATGAATATGGCTTGTCCCACAGCTAGCCATATTTTATTTGCATTCAGACTTTTTAATGTTTTCATGGTGAACAAAATTTGAAAAGATTATTTTTAAAATAAAACTAGGTAGATGTACTGTAAATAGTTAACAAAAAATGCCATTATTTTTGGAATGTGGAAATCTTGCCTGTTTCATTTATGTATGTGTGACAGGCATCACATTAGCTTGTGAAAACTGTAATACACATGAATAGAAAATTGATACTGTAAGCATTTCAATTCATATTTGTGCACGCTCTGACATAAACAAATAATATGGGATTTTCATATGGCATCACCTGACATAGTGACAGGTGACCCTGTGTCAGAGATTAATAACTCTTTTTTGACAGCAAACACAAACCACAACAAAAATGATTGTTTCCTAACCCTACACTTAATTCCTTTTGTGACTGAAGGAGACTTCTACACACTGCAAGTTTTATGATTCAAATGTTTTTGTGAAAATAATAAATGCACTTTTACAAGCTGTTTGAACTGAAATGTATGTTGGGAGTGTGAGTACACAACCACCCTACAATGATAGACAATGAGAGAAGATCCACAAGTAGTTTTCTTTTGATTTAATAAAAATAAGTTGCCCCTTCTGAAATCAAGTCATTCTCAAATCAACACATTCTCACTCCAACTCGTCACATTTTGACGCTTGGTCAGGACCATTTTGCATTTTGCAGGACCATCTTCAAGGTACCCCTTTTCAGGCACATTTTGACGTGAGGGGTCAAAAATGTGCAAACCTACCCACCTCTGAACAATATAAACACACACACAGGCAAATGCAGTTACTGTACAGGTATTTATTGCACAAACGAATCATAACTAAGCAGAATAAATACATTACAAACAAGTTGTGTCACATTCCAAGTCTTCTGAAGCCATTCTTCTAAAGTCTTTATGTGAAGAAGAGAGTGAAACACAAGGTTTTAATCACTAATAATGATTCTGCTCCGTTCACGCGCTCATTCAGGAACATACTCGCGTCTCGGTTTGATGACGGCTCACTCAGGCCGGGTCTGAGGTGAGACACCAGTTCAGTCTGTGTGAATCAACTCACACGCTGCTGTCAATCAACTATGGATCACGAGATACACGAGAGCCAATAGGATATCACAATAGCATGGCGCAATCGATCAGGAGATGCACAAGAGCCAATGACAGTCAACAATGACGTAAGGAAGCGCATTGTTTGAAATCGCTCACAGACAGGAAGTACATGGGAGACGGAGACAGAGACCTTGTCTATTCCTCTCACAAATCAATCGGTTTGAATCAAAAGACTTGGAATATTATTGTCTTTCAAATAAATGATGATGGTGGTTGTATGTGCCAGCTATATCTTGTGTTTTATTCACAGATGGTAGGTTTAGGGGCAGGGGTTGGGTTATGTGCTCATACATGTGTAATTAATATCATTTAAAATAACTGTTATTTAAAATAACCAATTTACCATAATCAAACCTCTACAATAGACTAACCTAATGTGGGTTCTGCCATGTTTTTTTAATTTAATGAATCCAGTTAATGAGTAGATGTTTTAGGTCATGTGCTAAAATATATCTGTAAATATGTAAAATGGCAAAACGTTCTTCGCAATAAGATGAGCAATAAATGAATAACATCCACCATGTTGACACTTACAGCATATTGGTTTATTTGAGCAGTGTTATAGAGAATTTAGCTCATTGAAAAAGCAATAATGCAAATGCACTTTACCTTTCATAATGAAGTAAATTGACAAACAAACATGAAAGTATTAAAAGGACTATGGATCTATATGTCAAGCTTTAATAGTCAATGGGTTTGAATCTTGCAGTGATTCATATTTGGTTCCTGCATTACCACAAATGAAGGACAAAGAGTTAAAAGGACTATATGGCTTTACAAAAATCTAGTCTTCCAGTCCTGTGGAGATAAAGGAGGGGCTGAACTAAACCACCCAGCACAAAACACACCTGACAAATAGACCAGATTCCTGCATTGCACTCATTTGTCAGAATATAGCTGAATGCTGTCAACAAATATGAAACATATATGAGAAGCATTGCCATTATGATCTTTAGAATGATATTAAATGCTCTTCTCTTCATGTGGTTTTCCTCTTCTCTTTTTCTCTCTCCTGGTCCTGACTGCTTCAGAGCTCTGAGAACAGCCAAACAGCAGAAAAACAGGATAGAAAAAGTGAACAGAGCCTGACACAAGTACCAACACATGAACAAATACATCTGAAACTGAACGACAGCTAAAAAATTAAACACACAAGTCAAAAAAATAATTATCCAAGCTACAATAGAGCAGATAACTTTATATCTGAGAGATTTGTACTTCAGAAAGGTTACAGGATGAATCACTGCAAGATAACACTCAACACAGATCAGACACTGAAACAGAGGACGACCGGTGACAGAAAAGCCTGACAGAAATCCCACAAATAACCAGAGATTTTGAAGATTTCTGCTCATTAGAAACAAAAAGGACTGCAGACAGAAGAAAATCTCACAAATAGACAGATTGAGGCTGAAGAATTCTGCTGCAACTCCATTTCCAGCTCCTGCGATGATCAGCCAGATCACATAAACATTTTCAGGAAGTGCAACAAGGAGGTTTAAGATTAACCCAGGAGTCTGAACGTCCAAGAAAAATGTGTTGTTTGGGAAGTAGTTGTTTGACTTGGATAAAATATCCATTTCTTTCTCACTCTTTTGCTATCTAAAATAAAAATAAATAAAAAAAAATAGCTGGTCAACATAATTTATTTTTAATTATAAATAATTAGAGCTACAGTAAGTTGCATTTAAAAGCGAAAAGTGGTTCACTGATGCTGCTGAAGGAAAAAGTTGCATTGAGAGATGGGGATGAGAAACTTTTGCATTTGAAGATCAGGGTAAATTTGACTTACAGTACTTTGGGAAACATGTAAGAATCTTCTGTTGCTTCTGAAGGGCAGTTCTAAATAATAATAATAATAATAATAATAATAATAATAATAAAAACACCCCCTAGTTGTAATGCATCGTTTTCCTATTTGGAACATTAGTGAGTAAATTTGAACCTTCTGAGTCCCTCAGCTGTCCTCAGTGTGTCAGGATGGATCTCAAAAGCATAGTCATTGTTGGTAGTGTTTAAATACACAAAACAAAAGAATTTGTGGTACCTGTTTAGCTGTTCAGGACAAACAAGGGACCCATTAATAACTATCACTGAAGAAAAACACAGCTGTGGATCATTCCGGTAACAACATAGTAATAATTCAGTGTATCTAAATATTTGAAATGTGTCATTTTTATAAATTAAACTATTAAATTCTCTTGTGTGCTATGTAAACATCTTTGTTTTGTGAAATAGCTTATTCAAGTCAGTAATAAATACTGTGTGTGTAACATTTGACCTCAACTGTAAATGTCCATATGGATCAGTATAAGGAAATATAAGGCAATATGTGCAAAAGCATGAACATTTTCTTTTTTTACTCCTTAAGAACAGTGGTAAATAACAATATTAATATATATTTTATCTCTACTTTTGACAGAACAATAAGAACTTGATCATTCCATACAATGAATTTAGACAAAAAAAAATAAAAATAAAAACTGATTAGAGAAAAGTGAAAAAACAAATAATCGAACAAAACATTGGTTACCTGAAGTTAAAATAATTTCAGATTTCAAACTTGAAGCTCTGTATCGTGAGGTGATCAGTGGAGCTCATGCCGGAATCTACAATGCTAGATTTATTTGAGTTCAAATATTATAAATCACAGAACAGTCAGGTGAAAATATCATGTGATACTTGCAAGCATAGATCATAGGATTTTGCTGAGTTCGACGTGTTCCTGGGTCATATTTTGTTGACTCTGGAATGATATTTTAATCCAATATTTTAGTTTTGACCATATATCTCTACACCTAAACCTAACCCTACCCATGAGTAATGCCTAAAATCATGTTTAATGATAGATGACTGACACGGGTGTACAAGCACCATACAATGATTGTATGCCTAAACTTCACAAAATCTAAACTGGTTCTTCAAATCTGATTGGTTAATCACAATGTTGTTCCAGGGTATATAAATGTATCATTCATTCATTCAAAATCAGGATCTGCATAAAAGCATTGGACTGAGATTGGAAAAGCTGCTAAATCACAAAACGGTGGATAATCACTCATGTGATGTACTGTATTAAGTCTGTAAAACTGTGTTAATTTATACTGATTTTCACTGTAAAATAGACTTTTTCAGTAAAATTCTAATGATTCATTAAAGATTTATCAAAAAGCATTTTAAGTAATCCACACAACTCCAGTCAATTAATGTGTTATGAGGTGAAAAGCTGTTTGTTTGTAAGAAATAAATCCATAATTCAGAATCATTAACATTAACTTCATACTGATGCTTCTGGCCATAAATATGAGTCTGTAATCCATAATATAATAATACTTAATGAATTGTTCACATAAAAATCAACAGAGCTTCATCTTTTCATATTTCTCTCCTCCTTCAGATAGATTTCACTGAAAGAAGCAATATTATGAATAGCTTAAAGTTAAAAAACTCTTGATGATGGATTTACTGACTGATATTTATGAATGTTTCAAAACTGTGGTTATTCTGCTGTGTTGTGTGTCTGTGTTTCTGTTTTCCCTAGAGAAAAGCTACCTGATTGGCTCCTGCAAGCTGATTACAAGCTGTCCTCAGATTGCTCTACAGAGATTTGTTTGTTTTGCTAGTTTCTGTACTTGCCTGTAAGTATCTTATCAAGTATCTTATCTTTATCCCATTTGGCGCCGATTTTTGGATTGCCCTCTAAATTTGGTGTTTGACACATCTTTGTAAATATACATGTGAAACTGAATGACAGCTAACAAATAAAACAAACAAAGACAAAAGAATAATTATCAAGGCTACAATGGAGCAGATCCCTGTATAGCTAAGAGGTTTGCCAGGTAACGCTCAACACAGATCAGACACTGAAACAGAGGACGACCTGTGAAAAGCCTGACAGAAATCCCGTAACAAACCAGCTATCTTGTAAAGCTCTGCTCATTAGACACAAGAAAGACTGCAGATAGATTGAGGCTGAAGAACCTTTGCAAGCACAGTAAGAATTTAATAATTCCAACACTTGATTTTAAGTAAAAAAAAATATATATATATATTGCATATTGTCACATTTCAGCTGTGGTTGAGCTCGTGTTCTCGCTTCCTTGAGGACAGGCAGGACTCGGAGGCAGGAATACAAAATGGAACATTTATTAAAAGAAAAACCAAAGGAAATCGCGAAGAGCTCCGCCAACAGACATACACAAAACTTTAACAACTGACACTATGGAAACCACAGGACACGGTATTTATACACACATAATCAGGACATAAGGGGAAACACCTGGGCACAGGGGGCTGGCAGGGAGTGAACACTAATGAAGGGGCGGAGACTCAAACAAGGGAAGACATGAGGAGCACAGAATGAAAACAAAACAGAGCACATGGAAACAAACATAGAAACAGGTGATGGTGTGACACATATATATATATATATATATATAGTCCTGTTAACAGGACTATGGAACTTTACAAAAAAGTAGTTTTCCAGTTCTGTTGAGGTAAAGAAGAGGTTGAACCAAACCACCCAGCACAAAACACACCTGACCAATAGACCACAGCACTAAAATAAACCCATGTGAAAAAATAAAGCTGAGTGCTGTGAACAAATATGAAGCATACATGAGGAGCATTGCCATTATAATCATTACAATGATATTAAACGCTTTTCTCTTCATGTGGTTTTCCTCCTCTCTCTTTCTCTCTCCTGGCCCTGACTGCTTCAGAGCTCTGAGAACAGCCAAACAGCAGAATAATTTAATAGACAAAGTCACCAGGGCCTGACACAAACAAAAACATGTGAATGCATATATATGAAATTTGTTGGTAGTAAAAGTAGCAAACACACAAGACAAAAGAATAATTATCCAAGACACAGTGCAGCAGATCACTCTATATCTGAGAGGTTTGTATTTCAGAAAGGTTACAGGATGAACCACTGCCAGGTAACACTCAACACAGATCAGACACTGAAACAGAGGACGACCACTGGTGGGAAAGCCTGTTAGAAATCCCACAAAAGGCCAAAGTTCTGGATAAGCTCTGCCCACTTGAGACAAGAAAGACTGCAGACAGAGGACAATCTCACAAACAGACAGATTAAGGCTGAAGATCTCTGCTGCAACTCCATTTCCAGCTCCGGTGATGATCAGCCAGATCACATAAACGTTTTCAGGAAGCAGAACAAGGAGGGTGAAGATACATCCAGCAGTGTGAAAGTCCAAGAATGACATCGTGCTGTTCATGTTGTTGTTGCTGAAAATATCCATTTTCCCACTGCCTTGCTCTTGTTTCACCTGATCTCTAAAACAAACCAAAAAAAGATAATCAACTTTCAAATACACAAAGAATACTACTGCTTGCAATTTCTAAGCTAACAGCTCTGAAATCTACTGAAGATTTAAATGCAGCTGGTAGATAAATAAATCACAAAATGTTGGTTGCCTGAATAAAATTGAAGCTCTGTATTGTGAGGTGATCACTGCAGCTCATGCCAGAATTTACACTGCTGGTTTTGTTTGTTGTCATATGCAAATATTATGAATAATAGAAAAGAAAAGTTAAAACAAAAACTGACACAACATTTGAGTGTGAATAAGATATACTGTATACTGTACTCACAGAGTGTTTATTATCAAATATCACTGGTTATACAGAATAATACATAAATGTGTATGTTATGTGTATGTTTGTACACTCTGCTTAACTATAAGTGCATTATATAAGTCTACAATGTTGAATTTATTAGTTGTTCTGTACATGCAAATATTAAAAATAATAGACCAACCTATTGAAAATGTCATGCTCTTCTTATCGACACAGATCAAGTGTATAAGATCAAATTTGTAATGTTGACAGGAGTAGACTGATGTAGATGGCACTTTTAAAAAGCCTTTTTGAATGGCAGAAGATGCACAATTATGCTAAAAAATGTAATTGAACTTTTGATGGTCAGTGGGTTTGAATCTTGCTGTGACATAACAGAGATTCAAGTTTCAAGAGTTCACGCTTTCCTTGTAATAAATAATACAGCAAATTTGGCGTGCTGTCTGGGGAACGACGAACTCTGAACCCTAATGGATAGAACCCTAGCGTGGGCAAGAGTTCGGCGTTCGGCTCATTCACCGTCTACCCCCCCCCCCCACGCGGAGGCTGGGAGTGAAACCTTCGCGGAGGTTTTGGGAACCTCAGCGGAGTAGGGATAGAGAAGAAAAAGCCCTCAGCGGAGGTAAGGGTATGGGGGCGGGGAAGCCTACGCGAAGGCTGGGAGTGAAACCTTCGCGGAGGTATAGGCACCTCAGTGGAGGTAGTGGGAAAAGCTTTTAGCAGCAAAAAAGTGGAAGAAATAGAAGCCTACGCGGAGGCTAGGAGTGAAACCTTCACGGAGGTATAGGCACCTTGGCGGAGGAGGGTGGGAAGAAGGAAAGAAATTATATTACCTTTGGAAGAGGAATGGGGTGGTTCAGAGCTTTGCGTAGGGCTGGTGAGAGTTAGCTTGTTTTTTTGTTTTTTTTTTTATAAATTGAGTGCAGAGCAGATTAACTTATTAATTATAGATTTGGGCACGATGGGGAACTTGTTACGTGACCATGGGGAAGTGAAAGGAAATGCTGTGCTGACGTCATGGATACGTGTCTTATGTATGACGTCATCTGGCGGCGCCAGCCAATTCAGCGCTGCCTTGTTGCTTGCGTTTGGGAAATTACAACGCTGGGCTTGTTTTGCTTCTGGGCTGAGAGAATAATGGTGGCAGGGGGCGGCGAGTAATGTGGTTTCTTTTGCTTGGATTAATTTGACCGCATGCAGCCTCGAATTGGAAGCTACGGTCTCTCATGGGGATTCAGGCTGTCTGGCTGGAAGGAGCGCGGGGTCCTTTCGGCGTCTCGCTGGGGAAGATATTGTGAGCCGGGCTCTCGGTTGGGCAGTAGCAGTTTGTTAGAAGGCAGGCTGGAGGATTGGAATTCTCACGGAGGAATGTTAGGCAGACGAGTCAAAGTAAGATGTTGGGTTTGTCGGATGCGTCTTCGATCGTGCGATCCGAAGACAGCGCAAAAGCGAGATGTCTGGCGGGAGGCGGGCACGAGCGGGCTTGCTTAGCAGGCGAGCTAGCCTGTCTGGTATCCTCTGGCTGCAGGCATAATAAAAATTTTATAAAAATTTAAGTTAATAAATTACAGTTAAAGTGCTAATGTGACTTTACAAGGTAGTTTACCAGTCCTGTGGAGGTAAAGAAGAGGATGAACCAAACCACCCAGCACAAAACACACCTGACCTACAGACCAGAGTGTTAACTTAAACTCATGTGCCAAAACGTAGCGGAGTCCTGCAAACAAATATGAAGCATAAATCAGAAGCGTTGCCATTATTATTACTAAAATGATATTAAAAGCTCTTCTCTTCATGTGATTTCCCTCCTTGTGCTCTCTCACTCTCTCTCCTGGTCCTGACTGCTTCAGAGCTCTGAGAACAGCCACACAGCAGAATAATTTCATAGAGAAAGTGAGCAGAGCCTGACACAAACAAAAACATGTGAATGCATATGTTTGAAATTTAGTAACAAAAAAAAATGACAAACACACATGACAAAAGAATAATTATCCAAGTCACAGCAGAACAGATTACTCTATATCTGAGAGGTATGTACTTCAGAAAGGTTACAGGATGAACCACTGCCAGTTAACGCTCAACACACATCAGACACTGAAACAGAGGACGACCAGTGATGGGAAAGACTGACAGAAATATCACTACAAACCAGATCTCTTGAAAAGCTCTGCTCGTTACAGACAAGAAAGACTGCAGACAGAAGAAAATCTCACAAACAGACAGATTGAGGCTGAAGATCTCTGCTGCAACTCCATTTCCAGCTCCTGTGATGATCAGCCAGATCACATAGACGTTTTCAGGAAGCAGAACAAGCATGGTCAAGATCAATCCAGTGGTCTTAAAGTCCAAGACTAACATAGAGTTGCTTGTTGTCATGTTGTTGTTTGATGTGGTGAAAATATACATTTTTCTTACTCTTTCTTGCTCTCATTTTACCTGACTTCCAAAAAAAAAAGAAGAAGATATTTAGATGTAGGCTACTTGTTGGATACATAATCACAAAATATACAATGTTTATGGGAACATGAAAATGCATTATTATTTTTTTACTATACAACAAACCCATATACTTTGGCTGTATAACTAAGCTAAAAACAGTGTTGGTTACCTGAATAATGAATTTCAAATCATTTTAAATTTCAAACTTGATGCTCTGTACTGTGAGGTGATCAGTGCAGTGATCATGTAGGGATATACACTGCTGAGTTTAGTAGATGTCACATATACAACTGTATGCAAATTATATAAATCATAGAACAGAGAGGTAAAAAAATGTAATGAGGCTATTTATTTTTAGACCTGGATCATCACAAAAATGCTATAAATGTGAATAATATGGAAAACTATGTTTGTGTTATGTAAACTCACTTTTTTATGTATGTCTGACTGATCAGACACTGAAACAGAGAATGACCGGTGACAGAAAAGCCTGACAAAAATCCTGTAACAAACCACATGTCTCTAACAGCTCTGGTCACTTGAAACAAGAAAGATTGCAAACAAATGGCAATCTCACAAACAGACAGATTGAGGCTAAAGAACTCCATTTCCAGCTCCTGTGACGATCAGCCAGATCACATAGACGTTTTCAGGAAGCGCAACAAGGAGGCTTAAGATCCATCCAGGAGTGTGACAGTTCAAGAATGACACAGTGTTGCTTGTTACATTATTGTTGTTGGATGTGAATAAAGTATCCAAGTTTTATCACTCTCTCTATTCCCAATTGGAATCTGCTCCTTAGGAGGGGACTATGTCTTGATCACCAACTGGAGTGCTCCTGTAGAGGTCACTCTCCCCCAGACTGTATTATGTGCTACCCCTGTCTGTGTTTGTGCTATGCTTTAAGGACTCTTATTGTGAAGTGTGTTCCCCACTGTTTCAGCGTTCTCCTGTTCTGTTTCTGCCCCCTTGTTAGTTCCCATGATCGTTAACCCTCTTATCTTCACTTTAAAAGCAGTTTGTGTGCGTTAGCCTAACCGCTGAGTATTGTGAGTTTGCCTCTTTACAAAGCTTTTTCTCTGTGCTTCCTTTCCAAGTCTTGTTTTCTGTGTGTTTCTCCTGTGTACCGACCTTGCCTTGTCTTTGGATTATTGTTCTGTTTTTTGCCCTCCGGACTCTGTTGGAAGATCGATCAACCAAGCTAACATACTGGGCTTTCTTTGAGCTCTGCCTCTGACATACCTGTTTACCATTGTGTTCGATCCTGCCTGTTTGACCAGGCCTTTGAATAAAAGCTTGTAGATGGATCCACATGTCCCAGTCTCCCTCATTACAGAAAAACAAGCATTTTTCATATTAAAATGTGAAGTACTGTATATTTGCAGTTTCTAAATGAACCGATCTTAAAGTGAGTCAGTTTGAGTACACAGAAAGTGTAGTTTTGGTACAAGCTCTGTGGACCACTGTAGTGGTAGACCAATCATTAGGCTCTATCTGACCAATCACAGCAGTTAGGGCTCATGGAAAGGAAGGATTTAGACAGATTGATGCTTAGAACTGCTTCACATGAGTTTGCGAATAATTTAGAAATGGGGTGAAATTAAATCTATTTTTGGAGAAAACTAAAGTATTTTTTGACCTTGCATACATGTAAACCTGTTTTAAGAGACTAATAAAAAAAATATTAGCAACCTTTAAAATGGCATAATAACAACGCTACAATCCATCACATTCCCTAAGATCTCAAAACTCTGGACTGTTGGTAGTACCAAGGATAGCAAAGTCTAGAGGAGGTAGAGCTTTTTCACATTTGGCTCCCAAACTCTGGAACAGCCTTCCTGATAACGTTCGGGGTTCAGACACACTCTCTCTGTTTAAATCTAGATTAAAGACACATCTTTTTAGCCAAGCATTCAAATAATACATCTCAACTTTTCCTGCAGTTATATCTGATCAGATGTCATTATTTATCTTCTAACTCTGGTTTAACAAATCTTAATTTTCTTAGTTTGAACAGCAGCTACGCTATTTTTTTTCCTATTTGTTCTGTTTTTGCCATGGGATTGTCATCTCGTGGTTACTAGGATTTCACAAGCTCCAGCCTGGATCCAGAACACGTAAGAAAAGATGATGCCAACCCCACAGAGGACTTCAGATGATACCAATTTCACAGCGGACTTAAGATGATGCCAACCCTGGAACAACACACAGCACTACTGAACTCTGCTACTAATTTATAATGTTCCCTGTCTGTTCAATTACGTTATTAATTATCTTTATCTCACATCTATGACATATCTACATGTACAACCTACTACTACATATACTGTAAAACATTACTTTGGTGTAAAGCTGCTTTGAAATGATATGTATCATTAAAAGCGCTATACAAATAAATTTGAATTGAATTGAATAGGGGGACTTTATTTAAAAAGATTTCCATTAGTTCCAGGTGTATTTCCATTCATCTGTATTTGCATGTAATTCATTCTGTTGACGTTTCTTTAGTTCATTCATTTCATTGTAAAGAATGAGACCTGAGGTGTCCATGTGGTGAGCTTCAACTATTAAGGATCAACTGGGAAAGCAGATAATTACTTATTGAAGGTAAACAGGTTTTTATTATTATCTAATCATTTCAAATGTTGAAATCAATCCAAAAAGATCTAGCAGCAATTCAATGTAAATTGACATTTTGTTTCTAATGCATGATTACATTTATAAATCTACTTTTAGTGCTTATGTTGTTTTTAATGAACTATTTTAACATACACAAATTATTTGTCAAACATAACAACATACAATGCTGTCATATTCTTGCTTTTTCTTTTTTGTATCAGCCAAGGAGAGAGAGAGAGAGTGAGAAAAATGAATGCCAACCCCATTTTTAATATATCACAAAACAACATCAACACAACACTTGAGTCACTCGATTTTCAAACTCCTGGATGGATCCTCAACCTCCTTGTTGTGCTTCCTGAAAACGTTTATGTGATTTGGCTGATCGTCACCGGAGCTGGAAATGGCATTGCAGCAGAGTTCTTCAGCCTCAATTTGTCTGTTTGTGAGATTTTGCTCTGTCTTCAGTCTCTTTTGTCTCTTTTGAACAGAGCTTTTCCAAGTCTCTTGCAGGTTGTGGGATACCTATTAGGCATTCCCATCACTGGTCGTCCTCTGTTTCAGTGTCTGATCTGTGTTGAGTGTTACCTGGCTGTAGTTCATCCTGTAACCTTTCTGAAGTACAAACCTCTCAGATATAAAGTGATCTGCTGCACTGCTTCATGGACAATAATTGCTTTTGCCAGTGTCATTGTTAATGCAAGTGTATTTCAGATGTATTTGTTCTTATGTTTTACCCTCTGTCAGGCTCTGCTCACTTTGTCTATTAAATTATTCTGCTGTTTGGCTGTTCTCAGAGCTCTGAAGCAGTCAGGACCAGGAGAGAGGATGAACAAAGACAAAGCACAGGAAGACCATGTGAAGAGAAGAGCATTTCATTTCATTGTAGCGATTGTCATGGCAATGCTTCTCATTTATGCTGCATATTTGATGGCAGCCCTCATTTATATTCTGACATATCAGTTTATTCCAACGCTCTGGTCTGTTGGTCAGGTGTGTTTTGTGCTGGGTGGTTTGGTTCATCCTCTTCTTTATCTCTACAGAACTGGAAATCTACCTTTTTTTAAAGCTCCATAGTCCTGTTTACACTGTATTCTGTTATGGTATCTCAAGACATTGTTCAGATATTTTATTTCTTGACATTTGTCCAGTTTTTGGCCTTAAACGCAAGTGTTTACCTATTTTGTGTATTGTGCCCGTTCTGAATACAGATATTTTACACATAATTTAGTAGCTAACTTTTTTGTCCTATATTGTTTGTCAAATTCGTTTGCTTGGTCATTGTCGTTGTGTTTTTTTGTGTGTTTTGCTGTTGTAGGCTGTAAGAACCTTTGAAATAACTGAAAAGAATATGGTGAAGTGATATAGTATGGAACTGTAATGATCTGGAACTACCTCATAGCTGCTCATATCAAAATCAATCCACTGGTATAAGTCCACTTTTGACATTTTTGCCTTCTTAGAAATATATTCACAATAAGTGCTAGGTTCAATAACAGCTTGTGCCAGCGCATCCTTTGATCCTTCGCTGGCTGTGCTGATTGAAATCTAGCGGGTCTGTTGTGTCTCGTGTGGCAAGTTCTGTGACGCAGTAATCCGGCTAATCAGTGACCAGCAGAGTTTACACGTCACATTTTGGTAACAGTACGGCTCACTTGGAACCTCGACTGAGGTGGTACTAAAAAAAGGACCAGGTACTGTTCCCTGTGGAAAACCCCCAAAAGTGAGCTGTACTGAACCGTACCGTACTATGCAGTGGAAAAGCGCCATTAGTGAAGGACAGTGATTTAGTGTTGATGAAAAGCTGATGAAAGTGCAGAAACAATCAAATTACAATCAACAACTGACACTAAACACTACACAGAGCATGGTTTAAATGCACAGACTAATCAAAGACAAAACACAAGGCACCTGGTAGACACGGCTGGCAGAAGACCAAACACTAATGAGCAGGGCGGGGTTACAAATGAGAGGAGCACATGGGGGAACAGAATGAAAACAAAACACGAAAGCACATGGAAAAGAAAAACATACACAGAGCATGCCTATGGCTTGACAATAATGACTTACAAGTAAAATTTAATTATAATTATTATTTTTTAGAGATGTACTGTACAGTAGTTAAAGAGCATATTTGTCAAGAAACTGTTTCAAACTGGTACTTGTCATTTTTTTGTAATTATTTAATAGCATTATAGTAGTATTATACGAGCATTTTCTTTTATACATTTTTAAGTAAATCAAACAATACATCAATCTGGAAACTTCTATTATTTACAATAAAGCCGGATGTCTTACTCTCATGCTGTACTGTCATGTTGTTTTAATATAAAGGATGTATTCATTCATTCTTTCATTTATATAAAAAAGCACAAAAGAACAATAAATAAACATCTTCCACAAAGTGTTTTATTGTGGTTTACTTACACAAGATGCAAATGTGTAAACATATATGCTATATTTTCTCACTGAGCAAGAAATGACACCAGTTATAATAATCTACAGAAAAAAGTTATGTAAATATATAGACAAAAAAACTAAATAAAATGTGACTATGGGGATTTACAAAAATATAGTTTTCCAGTCCTATGGAAATAAAGGAAAGGCTGAACCAAACCTCCCAGCACAAAACACACGTGACCAGCAGTCCAGACCACTGACATAAAATGACATGTCACAACAAAAATGAGTGCTGCCACCAAATACGCAGCATATGTGACTATCGTTGCCATTAGAATCAGTACAATGATTTGAAATGCTCTCCTCTTTATGAGATTTTGGTTTGCCTTATCTCTTCCTCTCTCTCCTGGTCCTGACTGCTTCAGAGCTCTGAGAACAGCCAAACAGCAACATATTTTCACAGACAAAGCGAGTAAAGATAGACACAAGGAAACACACATGAATAAATAGAACTTATTTGGTATTACATTAACGCCGGCAAACACACAGTCAATAACAATCATGATCCAGCCAGCAGTGGAGCAGATCACTTTATATCTGAGAGCTTTGAATTTCAGGAAGGCGAATGGATGAATCACTGCCATGTAGCACTCGACACAGATCAGACACTGAAACAGAGGACGACCAGCCATGGAAACACCCGTCAGAAATTGCACATAAAAATAGACACTTGGAAAAGTGCTGCTTAGCAGACATAAAAAAGACTGTAGACAGAGAAGCATCTCACAAATAGACAGATTGAGACTGAAGAACTCTGCTGCAACTCCATTTCCAACTCCTGTGACGATCAGCCAGATCACATAACAGTTTTCGGGAAGCACGACAATAATGTTGAGGATCCATCCGGTGGTGTTAAAATCGAAGGGCGACTTTGTGTAGCTTGTGTTATCTGTTGTGATGTTGCTGGAAGAGTACTGTTTTGATACTGCAGAAATATCCATTTGTTTCTCTCTCTTTTAACCTGACTTCCAAAATAAACAAACGCAATATAATATGTCAGGAAGTCTGATAATCATATTAGAAATCACAGACAAAAATTGGCAGACCAAAAAAACCCACTCAAATTGCTAGAAAAATAATTACAGAAATGGTAAGGAACTCATTTTATTAGATGTAAAATTTAGAAATTAAAAAGTAGAAAAACAGACAGTATTTTCTTATTCCAATAATTTGTTTTTACAACTTTTACAACAATATTTTTTACAGTATAATACTATTAATCTACATAGTTCTTTAAAATAAAAGTATATAAGTCAAAGTTTATTGGCTAATTCAGTAATTGAGTAAATGCCTTGTACCAGATAAATATCCTTCAAAGCTGGATAGCCCTAGATAAATTGGGATTTTTTAAAAGTTATTTAATTAAACAGTCTTATTTAAAACTAAAGCAGAACCAAGAACAAGTCTCAGTACTGTCCTAGGTTTGTATTTTAGAAAATGGCATATATCATTATTAAACAATTTAAGGAAGACATGTTTACCTTAAAGTAATCTGTTTTCCGAGTCAGTCCATGTGGCTTGATATCCTTGATACAGCATTGATATCACCAGACTGAACACCTGCAAAAAAGTGACATAAGTTTGACTGTAGCTTTTAAATAAGAGTGAATAGAGAAATTGGACAGATGGACAACACAGATCACATATGAAATGGATGAAGTAAAGGAATGTCAGAAGTAAATTAACGACATGCAAATCGAGATAAATGAAAATGCACCTGGTACAAATATTTAATGTATAAAAATAGCACTCATAAAGACTAGATTATTTAACTCACTTCATATACAGTAAAAGGAAGAATTTCTTTCTTTTGAAAACAAAGTTTTTTTGAAGGATGTTGGAAACCAAACATTTGTTGTTAGCCATTGACTTACACAGTATTTTTAGTATAGTACATCAATGGCTACCAGCAAGTGTTTGATTACCAACATTATTCAAAATATCTTCTTTTTGACAGGAATTACTACAGGTTTCTCTATATATCTCTATATATATCATTGTTGCTAAAAACTTCCGTGCCTCTACAGAGATAATTTGCATAGAAAAATTGTGGATTTCATTTTAATGGCATGTGAATCTCTGAGACTTAGTTTCGAATATGCAAATAAAATCAAGACATGATCCCTCTCTATTACATGTACAGGCAAATTGGTTTAAAACAATACAGCATTATAAATTAGATGCATTTAAGGAAAACCTTTTTACCTAAAAAGCTAATATAAAACCTGCACTGATGTGAGTATTGTCAGTTTTTGCTTCTGTATGAATTACATGAGAGATCATTGGGTTATTGAAAAACTAGATGCATGACTATAATTTGCCCAATGGTGTGCAACACAGATATACCTTTTTCTACACTCTCAAAAAATAAATGTTCAACAGCTGTCACTGGGGCAGTACCTTTTTAAAAAGGTACACTTTTGTATATATTAGGTTAATTATATAAAATATGTACACTTTAAGTACTAATATGTACCTTTTTAGGCACCAAAATGGTTCTTTAGATACAAACAATTACCTTTCTCGGAAGTGCATTGCATTATATACGATGGTATGTAATGATGTCATCATGGGTTTGATCTCAGAGAATGTACGTTTTACCTAAAACATTCGTACCATAACTGTTTCCAACATTGACAATTCTAGTAATAAATCAGCATATTAGAATGATTTCTGAAAGGATCATGTGACACTGA